>JAODVQ020185828.1:2758-14448 GCA_025400075.2 Phenganax stokvisi
CAAGCTATATCACAGAATGAGCTATTTCACATCAAGCTATCTCACAGAATGAGCTTTTTATGACGTTCTTGTACCTTAAGAATTTTGCTACAGACTGCAGTATAAAAAATATTTTGGAGGGGAGATGCCCCAAGACTCCTGTAGGTCATTGGCAGCCATAGAAGGCAGGAGCCCATAGCACCCATACTAATACAGAAAACTGTAGAATTCCACTTATTTAAACATCACAAGTTGGGTCTGTAAACTGCCTATCAAATTGACTTATTTACCCATTATATAGTGGGTTCCACAGCCTAATACCAACAAGTTAATCATCAGAAATAGAGCAAAAACAACATGTACATACTCGAAGCACAAAATCAGCTGGCATGTTCGGATAAAGTGATTTTCGACCAACCCTAACAAAAAAAAGGCATTTGCAATTCATCAAATTCAGAATAGCATGCAAAAGTCAAAAACATGCAACATACCCATCTCTTTGTGAATGTATCAAAGTCTCATCCAAATCCAAGACAAATATTTTTCTTTTTACTAATTCTGCAAAGAAAAAATCCTGAGTATTACATTACAATAAGAGAACACTATTCAACTTCTCAACTCATAAACAGACAAGCATTTCACCCTCATAAGTAAAATTGCTTGGCATCAGAAATAGTACGATATGCAAGTGGATTAGAAGGGAACATTGCCAGTTGATAAGTTAATTAACTCATTAACTTACCATGTGTCATACATAGTTATTTTAAACTGCCTAGAGGAATTAAATGATACTGTACGGGCATACTCACTTAATCTCTGCAACGACAATGGTGATAACTCATATGTTGAATATCTGACTGTTTGATGTTCTATGACCTATACATAAAGCATGAACCACTAGCTTGAAACTTGAAAAAATATCACAAATTTTCTTAACTCTTCCCAAAATGCAAACTATGAAATGCTATCTGACAGCTCTTGTTTCTTATGCAACGGTTTAAAATTGAATTCAGTTCATAGAAATATTGTTTTAATTAGTATGAAATGTTTCATCAAACTTACAGATCTCATATTTCGTTTGAGGACGTACAAGAGCAATGTCCAAAGTTTAACGAAAACTGTCATAATTCTGCGACAATTAAGCAACGAAATCAATTCTTTTACACCATTTAAAGCCATCACAAACTCCATGCGGCATTTGCATGAGAAAAGAGAGGTTATTTGGACTTGTTTTAATCTGTTTTACGCCGTTTCAATGGCAATATTCACAAGGAATCATTGAAAATATCAAGTTATCAACAAGTCCGCTTCCACTTTGTCCACACAAATTTTTAAAACTTTCTAAACTATTCCAGAGATACTTGAGGTCAGTTAAGTGTTTCACTCCAGATAACTATTGAGGTCAGTTATGACGTCATGGCAAGCAGTATCTATAGAAACCGTGTAAACAAATGAAGTTGTTTTCACTTGAATTAAAATGTCGGATTTTGAAGACGAAGAGGGAGTGGATGAACCAGTTTTAGACGACGAAGATGATGATGACGGAGTAGACGAAGAAGTAACAGTTGTGAAGTGTCTATGTTGCATATTTCTAAGAATATTAACGACTTGTTTTATGATGTAGAAAGTTCCGGAGAATCCGTTGAATGAAGAGATCTTAGCAGAGTCATTATCTTTGTTGTGCAAGACTGGCAATGGTCTCGCACATGCATATGTACGCCTAGATATTCATGAAAGGTAACGAAACATTACGAAAAGCGAAATAATGACACTGGTTTCAACAAATTTAAATTATTTCCATTCAGAGATATAACAGATATCAGCATATTAAACTGTTTCATTCATCTCAGATATGTAGTAAGTAAAAAAGTTATTTGAATCTAGTTGCCAGAGTAATCAAGCTGTGCAGGGCACGGATGCTCACCTCCATCAGGTCGTAACAACTTGTTTACCCATATTTCATATTTCTACAGGATGTGAGTGGCAATCAACTCAAAGACATCTCATCCTTAAGCTCGTTGACTCATTTATTAACTTTGAAAGCTGATAAGAATCAACTTCCATCTGCAACCTTGGACAAAGTATGTAGAATGTGTTTTAATAATATTATTATTGTCTTCTGCATTGTGGACATTTTTTATCTTTCCGCAGCTTCCATATCTGCAGATTGCAAACTTTGCCAACAACAAACTAGTTGATACAAGAGGCATAGACCACCCATTACTAGAGAGCCTCAATCTCTCTTGTATGTATTTAAATTACAATTTGCAATCTTAATGGAATATTTTGATCAGCAATTAGAATATATATACTGTTTGGATGTTACAGTCAATAATATCAGTGAAGTGACAGATTTCAACCCAGTTGTATTATCAAGACTTACAACATTGGAGCTTCGCAGCAACAAACTTACTACAACAAATGGCATTGGAAACCTGCCTAATCTGCAGAACCTCTTTTTGGTAATCCAATTGTACAGTTCCTAGTAATCTTAAAGAGTAATTTCAAGCTTCTTATCGCAATTATTTTTAGGCTGCAAACTCAATAACACTTCTGGAAAACTTAGACAGATTGGAACATCTTGTTTTGGTGCATTTACGTGACAATCAGCTGGAGAAACTGGATGGATTTTCATCGTACATGAAACATGTCCAGTACTTGAACTTCAGAGGAAATAATATATCTGATATGAAAGAAATTGGCAAACTAAAATGTCTTCCACTACTGCGAGCTCTTGTGCTCATGGGTAAATAAAGGGAACATTTTGTACTAAATGGGATTACAGTGATGTTTCACATTGCAGCATTTTCTTATTAGAGAATCCTGTAGCTGACGAAGACGATTATAGAATAGAAGTGTTGATTACATTGCGTCGTTTAGAAAGGCTGGACAAGGATGAGTATACTGAGGAAGAAAGACAGGAAGCAGAGGAAGTATGTAGCTTATTCTTTTGCTCTGCAGGTGTATCCAGGTTTTCTTTTTGCCTGACCAATCATGTTATTTTTGTCTTCAGATTTATGAACAGAGAAGGCAAGAAGCAGTTGCAGTAAGTTATACAAGCATATGTCATATCTTTATCATTTCAAACATTATCCCATATATTTGGTAAGAGTTTGAACATGATGAGTAAAACACACTGCTGTTAAATGGGGCAATATCTTAATGAGCTTACAACTAATGGTTATATTTGACAGCAAACAACGATGGAAGTAATTGCTGATGATGAAGATGATTGAACAGTTTACCTTGCACATAAAGTTCTCCAAAACTAGCTCCAAGCAGTGGTGTCTAATTCACATTCCTACATAAAAGTAATTTATTAAAAGTTATTAGGTACAATTATATATTTCTTTGGGAGGCAATGCATCTTACTTCCTCTAATACTTGTTAAGCTTGAGCCGAAATGGGTTAACTTGTTATTTTCGACGACGCCTTTTCACTGTCTTTTCACAACTTTCTTTCTTTCTTTTGGTGTTTTTTCTCTTTGGTTTGAAAAGCTGCCTTTTATCACATGTCTTTCCAGAATGTGCTTCTTTAACATGGCAAACAATGTGAACCAATTTCAAGTTCTTCGTTGTGAATAACAGATCATAAAAATACTCCCAGTTTACATCTTGATTCTTTGGACAGTTCTTTAATGCCTGAATCAATGTTGGTAAAATTTCTCTGGATTTTTCAATTCTAAAGCAGAAAGATTAGACATTGACATTACTGATATAATAAGTTTATACCATTTAATTTGAACTTAACTTACACATGATCAAGGTTCCAAGTAGAAAACATAATTCTAGTTTCCTTTGATGCATATGGATTGATAGAATGTCTTGCTGAACAAAAGTTTTCATTAAATTTTCCCTGACATTTGAACCAGCCTAGCTCATCACATACACGAATATCTTTGTTTCCAGAACGAACAAAATATTCACCATAATAGTCATTCAATCGCAGTTCTTGATGCAAAGCTTCCAGAAGTGAAAGATATCGCTTGCCAGAATTCTAAAGAGATACCAACACTATTCATGAGTAAGGGCAGTTGCAGAACAAACGTTGCATTTAGTTTGGTTTTGACAAGTTAACCATCACACCTGTTCCAAAACGTACTCCTTTGTTTTCTGATAATAATTTCGTATTCTACTTTTGGCACGGTCTTTCATAACCTCTTCTTTAGTTTGATATTTATCATGCAAACCATGAAACCACTCTAAATCTTCCTCACGTGTCTCAGCATCAATATTAGACTTAAGTGATGTAATATAATCAAGCAAAGCTCTGTTAATCACTTCTGCATTATCTCCTTTCAAAAAGTTTTGCACTTCGTCTTTTATCTTCATTCCAGCAAGATTTTTTGAGATTCTTAGAGTGAGAACCTCAAGTTGCAGCAAATCTGGAAGAAAAATAATGAAGAGTTAACAACCAGAACAACACCATATATGTTGGATTCCTGTCTCAATGGGATCACAGCATGTTTTTACATGAGCAAAGAGAGGATCTCTTTCCACAAGAGCCTTTATGTGGTATCGTGGTACTTTGAGAAACAAACTCGCTAGCCTACCCCAACTTACCCATGGATATATCCGTTTGTTCATGAGGAGCAAGAAATGTGAAACATGTTTGAGGTGGAAGTCGCTGAAAATAATTTTGAGTTAAAACTGCTGTACCATCATCCAAATATGCTACATAATCATGTTGTACGTTTAATTTTTTCATCGCTGTATTTCTCATATCTTGGAAATCAACAGCAGTAATCCCAACACGACCATTGCCATTAGCTTCCTGGATCTTATATGGCTTTGTTGTATTCGTCCCCATCACAGCATTGCTTAAAAACCAAATATTTAGCACATTAATACAATATCCAATATTGATAACAGCTTTAGAATATTGTACTGATTATCAATTAAATCAATTCCCAAGCCCCTTGGCGCGCCTTCATGACGTCAGTTTTGATCTTTTGATTCAGCAAATGTTGCAGTCTGTGGTTTAGATGTCCATGAGATGTCCTAATAATTGATACAATTTCCAGATTTCCCAAACCATCTCTTAGCTATGTTCTTAGAAAAAAATTTGAAATCGCACTCGATCAGCACTCGATCATATATACGTATATTGCTGTTTATTTTGACCAGGGCTGAATGTCGTAATGTTTATTATTTAGTTGCTACGTTACGTGTATTTCAAAACAAATGTGTTTAGTTGTCTTGGGAGTTGATCCTTTTACGTGGTACAGTATGACACAAACGCATGAAAACACACGATAATGAAGATATAAGTTTAAACTGAGACACGCAGTGTTACTGATACATTTTGAAATGAAGCGCTTGATATACGATTGAAAATGCCTCCTCTGAGTTTACAAGATATGAGCCACGGGTGAGGTGAACTTAAAGGAAATATGAAGGAAGACACACACGCGTCAGTATTTATTGAAGGTTTTCTCTAATTTTCAAAATCATTCTCCTGCCTTTAGATCCGAAATAGACATTGAAAAACAAGCTCTAGACTCAATAGTACCAACGCTAGTTTTAACCCTGCCAAACGAAAGACGTGAAGTTTCATCAAACACTTCACAGTTTAAAGACGTTAAAAATTCTCTGCCAGTGAGTAGCGAATCATGTTTCTTTGCTACACTAAATCACTACTAAGTTTTGAATGAAGTCTTCGACAGATTCTTGTTTCGTTGAAAAGTGAATAATTGTTCTTTCCCAGTTGCCATCTTCTCGATATCGTTATACAAAATGGCATGACATAGACGATATGGAAGTGAAAGGGAACATGTTAAGATCGCCCAGGATAAGAAGAGGTATTTTATAATCCGACAAAGATCTTTTCAGAGCGATTCTAAGCATATTTTGTGTATATTACAGCGCCAAAGGGTTACAGCGTGTCAACAATCCATGATACAGATGAGAAAACAATTTCAGCAACATCTACAGCCAGGATGAGGAAACCAAAACGAATCCACTATCAAAATAAACTGCAATGCTGGGAAACCTGCGAGGTTTGCTAGCGTTTGAAATGAATCGAGTCAAAACGAGCAAGCTAAATCGATTTTTAAATTTCCAGGCTGTCAATTTGTCGTTTCAAGAATTAGGACATTCCTTTCAATTGAAACAATTTCTTAGTGTGCTTCAAAAACTTATTCGATGTGAGAGTCTTCAATTGATGGACAATGGATTAACGGATCTTAGCAGCATTTATCTACCCAGGTTGGTGATTACGAGCAGTTAATGGAACTCTTTCTTAGACAAAGCGAAGTTAAAGCAGTGGCTATTCTTTCTAGATGTAAACATCTTTTTCTACAAAGAAATCATTTATCGAACTTTAAGGTCAGTTAATGTCCCTTTAGAAGATTGAATGAATGAATTGTGCCTCATAATACTTCATGCAACTGATTCTAAAGTGCAAATGTTCTCGCTGGATCACTTAAGCATGTTTAAATCACGTTTTTACCTTTAATTGCAGCTCAACTTCTTTCATTTTTTCCAGAAACTTCCTAAAGTCCCGATGTTAGAGCATCTGTCTTTACAACAAAATAGCATTGCATCTTTGGACGGGTTAAGCAATCTACGAAAAACAAAAATAATTTCGTTAACATTACGAGACAATGCGGCGGAGTTGGATCCATTTTATCGGAAAAAGTGAGTTCATGAAATGTTTTCCCCTCATAGTGAACTTTGCTTAAAATGAATGTACACTATTTCAGAGTATTCCAGTTAATTCCAAGTCTGCAAGTCTTAGATGATATTCCCAAGTTAGAAGAAGACAATATGACGTCAGAAGAGAATTCTTGCAACATATCATGATCTCACTCATCTGTCTATCAATCAGAATCCCCAGATACCACCACTTCACAGGCAGGTGCAAAAAGGACGCTTCGGAGAAGCTTGCCCCTCCAGTTGATATTCAAGACAGGAGACATTAGCAAGAGATTACGGTGACTGAATCGAAATATTTTATTAGAAATTCCGTCTGAATCGACAAAAACATTTTGTACATAAGACGTATTTCAAATGCTGAAAGTATGAAAGCGACTCATCATCATTTTAGTGTTCGATTGCGGCCGACAACACCAGAAACTGGTTCTAGACTTGCTGCCAAGGCGGAATATCCGTATAGGAATAATCTCCACATTATCTTCTCTCATCATATATCCCACGTTGTTCAATAAAATCCTTTGTTACCATACACGCGATGTGCTGCCACACAAAACATTTTTTTCCACAACAATCTTTCCGCTTCTTCCTTCGCCAAAACTTCGGCCATAGCCGCACATCGTCGCCATAGCGTAGCTCGACGTTCCGACACTGAACTCTCAACATTGTCTAAGAACTGGAGTTGTTGTTCATCTTTTGCAATTTTCACGTAACTCTATTGAAAAGAAACATACTTATTGCTCACATGCGTTACATGACGTATTCCCCATACTCTTGAATACCTGAACGAACTTCGTCTCATCTTCGGCGAGAGCTCGAAGTTTCCGATTATAGCTCGCGCGACGATCGGCTAGCGCATGCGCGACATCATTACCCAGTGTCCTCGTTTCAATGCACTGTCTCTGAGCTTCCACTCCAGATACGTACATTTCATCAGGTGCAGGATCATATTTGCTACGGATCAAACAGAGACTCGGCAGAGGAGCGCTCAGTAATGTCGGGGACTTGGGTGCTAGTGTTACGTCACACAGGTCGGCTTCATCAAAAGAATTACAATGGGATATTTTGACGTGTATAATGTTGCTCTAAAAGGGAGTAATAAAATTGCACAATGCTTTGTTTTGGATTTATGGGACGACTCTTCATTAAAATGTGAAAAGAATTTGATAAAACTTCCTGCCTATCCTGTCACATACTGTGAGATTCATCTCAGTCAACATCCTATCTTCCTCCTCTTTAGTACGAGGATCGCGATCTAAATACAAACATTGAAATCAACTCGGGCAGGAGGGATTCCCCAATTCATTCTCAACATATTCACCTACCTTTATCTCGGAAAGTGAAATTTAAAACTCCATTTTCTAAATCTCTTTGTTTTTGTCGAAATATATCTTCAAGAGTGTCCAACTCGACATTTTGACAAAACATTTTGGACAACCTGTAAAATAATAATCAACATCTTGTTAGTTTATGGAAAGGCGAAATGAGCTTAGCATAAATCTATAAATAGCTCATTACATTTTCATTCAATCATTGAACACAGCTGATAATTGTTCTGCAGGATTAATAGATCATCAATTCACAAGAGGTCACAATGAAAAATTCTTCGAAAGGACATTCAACGACTAGATGAACAAAGTTATGAATGTTTTATGAATGTTAGTTTTGAGTATGTTTTACTTGTTTTTTTTAGCAGAAATTCAGTTATTAAACTACTTAGTTTGACTTCTATTAAAAAAAAACGTACAACTAAGAGATGGGAAACGAATGGAAGCAAAAAAAGGGAAAGAACAGATCACCATTCTGAGTTATTTCCTTGATCACTGCATTATTCAATAGTGATTATCAATTTCTGATCAGTGTTTACGTCACGAAGATTTTATCATGAAGATGAAAAACGAAGCGCCATGAAATAATTGAAATTCGGCAATCTTTAAAATAGTAATTCGCTTAATAGATCTTGGAGATACAGAGCGACGCACATGATGGCTTACAAGCCTATCTTACTAAGTATTTGTCTTCAATTTCTGCACTCGTCTACAAACACGCACTTCATTACGTCATTATGATGAGACACAATATTAGAAAAAAAAATTGTTGTAGCTTACATGAAGTTTTTGCAATAAATTTATTATTCCTCCTACCAACTTGTAATTAGAATTATGATACGCGAAACTCTACGTTTGAACAAAAAACAAACGTTTCTACGCTTTAAAAACTAGTTTATTCAAGAAGAATTAAAAAGTTTACGAAATAAAGTTACCTGCAGCTTTTTTCACTCTACATGAAATATGTTGAAATACTAAAACAAAAAGAAGCGCATTACTAAAAGTTGCCATCTACATTGAAGCCCAGCTTCAAAAAAACTGTTATATATTTATAACAGCAAATGAACAAAAGCAAACTCTCATAAACCACATGAGAGCTCTCACAGTGACAAAACTACCTCGGCATGATTGTCTTCTATGTTTAATTATGTTGTCTTTACATCAGCGGGATGTATAGCGCCTTCTAGAACTGTCAGGTTGTCTAGCGACCGAATCTATCTCCCAGAATGACTAGCTCCTGTAATCTGAACAGAAACAAGACAGTATTTACAAGTTTATCTCCACAAAACTGCACTTTTAAAATAAGATATGCCACAAACCTTTGCTTCTTCAGAGAATGATGCAAATCAAAACACAAAATCAAAAATACAAAATTAAGTATTTAGTCACGAACGCACCGCAACCTCAGCAATGCTGCAGAAATGTTTGCATAGGCATAGGATGGAAAAATTAATAACCTAATACAAACAAGTGGGATTTCTTCCTGTCAAATAACCAAAACATTCGTTCGCAAGAAAATTTTGGCAAAGAGTTCAAATCTCCAAGTTTCGGAAATTTAATAATATCAATTGCGCAGATAACTTTCTTTTCCTGAACAGCTTATTTGCAATGCATAGATGCAGTATAAAACGAATGCAGCAGCTATAGAAACAATTTTAATTCATAAAATGCTAGTTTGTTTAACACGTTAATATTACAAAACTAGACGGCAATAAAAAAGCCAAGGTTTGGTTCATCTCAGACTTTACGAACAAAATTGCAAAAAGCGATCACGACAACTTTGCTATGCGAATTTCACGGAATTCGCAAGATCTATTAGGAGCTAGGTGAGGCGGAAAAAACGTTGAAAATTTACTGTGTTTTCGATAGCTTATACAGTGTCCATAAAAGTTCATTTCAAAAGACCGCCCCTTTTCAAATACACATAAAGCAATTTCCAGTGAATATACAGAACCTGTCATATTAAAATTTATAGATAGATTTTATATTTTTCAACATCTCTTGTTTGCCACAGTGAACCGATTTATTTCAAGCTTCATTTGGTATTGACAGCAAGCTGATGCTTCACTGATATTGAAAAAAACTATTTAAAGCGTGACGAGTAAAAATTTTCAAAAAAAATTGGTTAGCTATAACTCGGAAACATCAGTTAATTAAAAGAAATAGTTGGGCGTTAATCAAACTTCAATGATTCAATGACAAGTAAAACGATCATAAAATGCATTCTTTGTTTTCTGTATTGAAAGGCTAATATATATTTCGTACCTATTAAGATTCTCAAGCTTTTCACATCAGAGAATAAATAGCTAAGACAATATACCTTACAGTCACGTTGTATTTGCTGATTGTAAACGATGAGCTAAAATATAAGTCATATTCATTTTATTACAGCATGAATTAGCCACGCAAGAGTACAGTGAAAGTGGTTCAGGAAACCAAAATATTATGACTACTTTTTTCTGAGAAAAATGCAAGAAGAGTCGCTCTATCCTGTGGTACGAAAGTTTAGGGCAACTTACATTGTTTTGGTATTTTGAGAGCTTCATTGTCCTCAATTGTAACTTCATGTACAGAATTTCGAAATAAATATTTCACGCGAAGCGTCTTTTCTTCTCCTATACATGGGTCATAAAAGCCATTCATCCGCGCCTGGGAACATAAATTGTTCATCAAAAACTTCGTCCTGCTTGCTCATGAAACTTGTTTCGCAATGGACAAACAGACTACCGTATTTATTCGAATAAACGCCTCCCTCGAATAAACGCCGCACTTTTTCATCCATGCGGCGGCAATTCGAAGCAATCATACGTAAGCAGTGAAAGACCCAGTATCGCCCTGTTGTTCAGCTGTTAGTTAAATAATAAATTGACAGTTGTTACCAAATTTGCAATAAACACCGCCCTCGAATAGACGCCGCACCTGAAACGTCAAAACTTTTTTAAAAACGCCGCGGCGTTTATTCGAATAATTACGGTATTGGTGGAATTGGTTCTTGAAAATAGCATTATTGTATATCCACTCTTCAAACATGATGTCTGAAACACACCTTGGATCCTTCAGTTAAGAATAATTTAGAGTCGTTAACCAGACACTGAAGCGGTACTGTAACATCGATAACTTTGTTAACTCTGTAAGGATTGTTGAGATCGCTAGAGAACGAAACACGATTTTGAAAATCAGAGGTTCAAAGCCTCTCATGGTCACGGTGAGGCTATAGTATTAGCAGGAGAAACGTATACGAGAAATATCTATGTACAGTAACACCCACAGTTATCAGAGAAAATAGTCATCCCATTGTAACATACCTCTCATTAAAAGAATAGAAATTTCCATAAAACGCATTCACAATTACAAGTCCTACAAAACAGAGAATTTTTAGAATGATTCGTGTTAATAGTAGTCTTTTTCTATTCTGTTAAACACTAGCTCACCATGTTTATTTCGCTCACATTCTACACAAGATTCATAAGAGTCTTTCATCAGTTCTATCTAAAATAAATCACATTTTTAAAGAAATCCTCACATTTCAAAACATAGCACCACAATGACTTACATATTTTTCCGCATCCTTTTGCATTTTCTTAAGTTTCTCCGCAAATTTTTCTTGTCTTTCTTTATTTTCTCTAAGAAATTAAAAATATCACAATATTTGACCCTATTTTCAGTCTTATATAAATTTAACGTAATCGAGCTCACTTTTCTTTTGCTTGGCTTAAGAAAGGTTTGACTA
>JAODVQ020185936.1:0-14447 GCA_025400075.2 Phenganax stokvisi
AGTTGTAATTCAGCTTTTTATAACGCTGCAAGAATTGATATTAATAATAAACTATTTAAACTAACCTAACCATTTTACAAGGTATTGTACATGATCGCCTCTACCGCGTTTCTTCAGAATTTTTTCAATCTCGTAGACGTCATCGGGTTTGATAACTTTCTGCAATTCATGATCGTAGAACGTCCCTTTGAGTTCCTCCTCATCATAGTCTTTGAGTTTATATACAGGGGGGTAGCGAGGCACTTGTTTGCTGACGATGAAGATTTCTTTTGAGAAATTGGGCAAATAGCCTTTGTCGAACTTTCGTTTGATTTTACTAATTCTCACTTGATCACCTACTTGAAACTTATACTTTACATGGCTTGTAGCTTTATGGTCATCGTACAAGGTGTGCCAGACTTCCTTCTCGTTGTCAGTATTCACATCGGCTGGCTTTGTTTTAATACTACGATGTACAGTGTGATTATAAGAATACACTAAATCAGGCAACATATCAATGTATCTCATAGTTTTATTGGCTGTAAAGTATCGCCACATCCTCGTCTTCAATGCGCAAATCAAACGTTCCAGGATAGAGGCTTTTGTTTCGTTATACGTGTTGTACAATTCGATGTCTTCGTCTTTCATCAGTGCTCGAAAATGTTTGTTCAAAAACTCCGTTCCTCGATCCGTCATGATTTTTTCAGGCTTGCGTCCAGACGACAAAATGACTTTGAAAGCTTCCACTAGCGTAGGACCCGTTTTCTTTTTCAAAGGGACCACCCAAGCATACTTTGAAAACACGTCAATGCAAACGAGGAGGTATCTGAAGCCATCATTAAACTTTTGTATGGACTGCATGTCTGCTAAATCCATCTGCCATTGCTGATCAATGCCGCCCACGATCACACGGTTTCTTTTAAAATGGCAACGTATAGGTTTATGTAAAGTGTACGTGTCTTGTTTCATCAGCCATTCCTTAATTTGTTTACGACTTATGTCAAATTTCCCTTCTTTTCTGACGTCATCGTACAAACGATTCACGCCACCATATCCTCCCGATCGTTTTGGATCGTAATACACGCTAGACAGGTAATCATCCATGTTCAGTGAAAAAATGAAAGAGTATTCTTATTCTTCCACGCTCTGAACGGTGTTGACGGGTTCGTCGTCTGTTGACGATGGCACGTTTTCAACGGGTTGATAGTTTTTAACCGTTTTGCTGTTGTAACCCATTTGTAAATGACCCTCAAGATTAAGGTCATTACGACCCACACTTATGCCAATTCTAAACATTTTTTGTCTGTTATAATTCTTGTTAATCTTTGGATTTTTGCTGGCAGAGTGACCCATGTTTATACCATGACGTCAACCTCACTATGACGTGTGCCAATTAAACTGTTCTCCATTTACAACAACGTGTCAGACGTCTTGTGGTCGTCGTCGAGTCAAGAGCTATGTCTTGCTCGTCAAAAATGCCTAAACCTTTGGACATGGACTATAAAGAATTATTTCTGTCACATTGTCAGAAACGTATCGAAAAGAAATTGCTGAAATGCTATGCTGAAGAAATCGCGTCTATCATCTCTCGTCTTGTGGTTGAAAACTGCAATGGCTGCCTCATTAGCCACCCATCTCAAAGACAACATGACTGTCTCATGATGGAAAAAGATGAACAGTTATGATTGTACTTTGATCATGCTTTGGAAAAGGTTTCAGAAGCCAATGTCATGGAAGCTTTTACCCACAGTTTGAGCGATATGAAACCTAGAGTGAACGGTCTTGAAATGCTCAAGTACACCTGTTATGATTGGAGATCAGTGTTTTGTGCAGATCAGAAACAATTGCTGAAACAAGAGACCTTTAAAGTTTTGTAAACGTGTTTTAAACGCTGCGCCAGCCGTGATTTTACTCATAATCGTTTGACAGTCTCAAGGGCAAGTATGTCTTGGAGAGATATTATAACTGCATGGCTTTCGAACAAGCAGGAAAATCTGGCAATCTTGGATGTAGTGCATCATATGATACAAGCAAATATGATACCAGCAACGCTTGTCGATAACTCAACGCAACACTCCATTCTGTTAATGCAAGTCATATTAGAAACATTGAAGGGCATTACAGTACCGCGAGCTCCCCAGGGGAATAACTTCACTTACCACATGAACGCAAAGGAGGTGATGATGTGGGACCTTAACGATAAGAACGCAAAGCAGATCAAGCATTTGGAAGAACAGACTGGAGTGAATCTAAATCATTACCATAAACTGAAAATTGAAAACTTTTAATCACTGTATTTTAAACTTTTAACAAATATAGAAACTTTATAGACAATGTATTTAAAATCCATAAGGCAATGTTTTGTATTCTTCAACAATAACACGTTTATCATACACAATACGGTAGTCCTTTTTCATGCGTTTCGTTTCGACGGTCTTGCTTCTAGGATCTCGCGTGATCTTGTAGGGAATGTCCACCGTGACATGACGCATTTCGTGTTCGATTGCATGTAAGTATACCAATTCCAGGATGACGTCAAAATTGATCTTTTGTCGCGCCGTGCAATTCATATCTTAGTTTCCACTTTCCCAGTGTTGGTCCGATAGGAATAGTTTTTGGGTCCACCCGACATGAACGTAGTGATGTGATCTTCTTTCAATTCGTCGGTCAATTCGCCAAGATACGGACCAGTCGGAGGTTCTGCATCCCCTTCTTTGCTCACGAAGATCACGGAATCTGTGTCATAGTAGAGCACGCGTTCTTGTAGCATATCTAGCACGTCGTAGAGCTTGAGGCGTGCGTAAGCGGTAGTGAAGGCAGCAATGACCACATTGGTTTTGGGATCGGACAGAACGAAGTTTTCGTTGTTCTCATAGTGGAGTTCCACGACTTCATTGCTCACGAATCGCGCGTCGAGCACCGTGATTTGGTTCGAGGACATGTAGTCTAAATAGGTTTTCACGTCACTGATCATTTTAACTTTGGTCATATTGGGGCGTTGTGCGAATTTACCTAAGAAATAAAGATATGAAAAATGTAGCATTTGTCAGAAACTGGACCTTGATCATTCATACTTACCCCGAAACGAGTTGAGCATCAATTTCGCCAAGGCACGCATGGCAGGATTGTGTTTGATCTTTTCATGTTCCAACACTATTTGTTCCACTCGAAGGTATTCGTCTACGTACTGTTGTTTCTGCTCTTCGGTACCACAATCCTTTGGATACCCACTGGACTCTTGTTTGATTTTGAGAAATGTATTCACATAGTCACTGAACAGTTCAGTCGAAGATTGAGGGAAATGCCATACTTCGTGGAGCTGCAATACTTGGTAGCCTTTCTGCAGTGCTTTCTCTAACTCTACACTGCACCACGTTCCTTGGATGACTCTTTCATGGTCGGAATGGGTGCAGGGAATTTGACTACACATATCAGCACAAGTCTTGCACAATGGAAACATCAGTTTGCCTTGGGTGCGATACGGAAGTACAGAGTGAAAGAGGCCACGAAGTGAAAGCACCGTGCATTTGATTAAGCCAAAATAGGTGGAGATATCATCAAAGTTCTCAGTGGTGATAACGGGATGACCAACCACTGCTCGCGTCATCTTGTTGCACCATGGATAGAGACTTGTGAAATCTACGTACCTAGGGAGGAAGTGACGTCATCATGACGTCGTACTGTCGTCAATTAAAAATGTCTAAGATATTTTAGCCGGGGACCACTCAAATAATTAGTGCATACCTGATCTTTTCACCATCTTGACAGTCATGGTACAATTTTGCAGCATTCGTTCTTCTGCCAAAGAACGCATCCCGTGGTTCGAGTGGATCGACCATATCATAATTGTCAAAGTACCGTTTCATGTCATCATCTCGTGCTAATTCTTTCTTCATCTCACACTGCCACATTTCTACTACGTTGAAACCATGTTCTTTGAGATACAGCGTCTTTTGCAGTGTGGCTTCATGGAGTTCGTGCATGGTAGCTTTGCTGACGGTGTTGACTGTGTCGCGAGCATAACATTTTGTACATCCTATAGAAATAGAACATGATGTAGTATCATGCATAAAAACGAAGCATACATACACATATACTTACCATGCCAGAAACAGCCATGAAATTCAAAAGCGGTGTTCGTTTCTTGGTGATATCCATCGAGCAAATAGTTACCAACACGTTTCTCTCCAGCATTGCGGGCATGTTGAATGTAAATTTCGTTCTTTTCCGCTGTGTACGATAACCATTTTAGAGCCATGATGGATTGCTTGGCCTTCGGACGATACCCGTGTAGAGGAATGATGGCAATGGTGTTTTCTTGGAGGAAATTGGTTCGAAACACGAGATGGCATGCTGATGCGATGGTTAAACAGCTCTCAAACGGATCGATGTCGGTGATATCATGGAACAGGTTGCAAAATTTGAGGCAACAACGACGTAGAATGTCCACATCGGAACGATAATAAGCGAGGATTTCATGTTGATAATCAAAGACGTAATTGCTCTCTTTCAAATTGTTGTACCATTCCATGAATTTTTCTTTGTCTTTTGGAGACATGCCATCAGGATCGTGGTATGAAGCATCAGGAATTTCACCCACATACTGCTCGTTTTCTTTTTTGTTGAAATGGTGTATAAAGTAACCTTTGGTGAGTTCTTCTAAACCAAAGGTTTTGGGGAAGTCGGCCAATCTCATGGGGATAAAGTTCAAGGAGTCGATGAATTTGATGTTCAGCATTTCTACATACAAGGTCAGGATCTTGGCACCGCACATAATGACTTCGGGAGCAATACCGTTCTCGTGCAAATATTGTTGAACGAAATAACCATCATAGCCTTGGAAATTGTGCGCCAACACATTACATCCCGCATGTTCTTGGGTTATCAGCCATTCGCAAAACTCGTTTCGGGTGTTGTCGCCTTGGAATACCCATTTTTCACCAGCCTCGTTCGGGATCACGCATAAATTGGGTTCGTGCGTACCATTTTCTTGTCGACATTCAAAATCGAAGAACAACAGTTCGCTATAACCGCATTTGGGCTCTTCTTCTTCGTTTGGATCTCTTTCCCCTTGCTGGCATTCCGTGTCCAAGAACCATCTCGCATCAACACCGTTTTCAGGCACGTCATCATTTCTAGTTGCTTCCTTGCGTTCTTTCTTCTCTCTTTCCGGTTGCATGTAGCATTGGTGGTTTTTGATGTCAACAATACGTTGAGATCAAAAACCACCAATCATGCAATACGCATGCAGGCTCTGCAACGTGTCTGTTCACAATGGTGTAGATCGGGTCTCAGTTGGTTTTTTCTGACAACTGTTTGACATTGATCACACTTGACAAGCAAAGAGCAGATGGATTTACCGCTGTCTGAGCGTTGTTTGTGTCGGTCGAAACATGCTTGACTTTTGAAGACACGATGACAGTCTTTGCATGGACGCCACGAAACAATTGGACAATTTGGAAAACGGCAACACTTGCATGCATCAGGACATAAATGATCTTCCTGATTGTTATATGCTTTCTTGCAGGTATGACAATAAATGCTTCGTGCAAAGAAGCCAGGCATGCTTGTGATCACATCATAGTGACCATCGTGGAGAAACAGGTAGATTCTTTTCTCTTATTCTGCAGGTCCAGAAAAGATGATGGAATTCTGATGTTCTTTGGAGACGATGTTGATCTGGTACTCGGACAAATACGTTTGGAATTGTTTGACTTGGTCCATACCACAGGGTCCGAGGGGGACACCGGGTTTTTCGTGTATTTTGTACGCTAGCTGGGTTTGTAATTGTCTCCGATGATCAACTATACTCTTATACATACGATCGTTATCAATCTTGGCTTTTGCAACAACCAGAGCTCTCGCAAGACACAATTCATCTTTATTCTGGATACGTACAATGGATCGTTTGTTCATTAAATGTTTCTCCAGGTTGATTTCACTGCGTTTGGTTCCTTTTCCACCATTAGGCATGTTGACATGGATCACATTGACTTTCACGGTATCATTCAAACGAAATTCTTGGTTGGACTGGATGACGCGTTCAACTTCTGCTAATACACGTTCAGTGGTAAGGTGTTGTCGTGGAAGAAACGGGAGCGAGATAGGTTTTTCAAGCTGAGGTGATTGCAATACAAAACGGACTTGATCGTACTCTGGAATATCTTGCGTGACCGTGTCCAACAAACTTTCGAATATTTCGTGTAAACGATGATGGTACTGAGAAAGTTCCAGATGAGCAAACGTATCTCTGAATTTTAGAGTGTAATCAGTGCCAGTAGTTCGAAACGTTTTCACGCGTACTTGCTTGACATTGGTCATGGTAAAATAACTATTGTCGCTAACCTACAACCAGAGAGAAAGAGTACTTAAACTGTTGCACTCTATGTTGAGAAATCATACAGACGCATAAATATTTAGTCTCTCTCAAAAGCCGAGAAATTAATACTCGATCAAATAAGAAAAGTTAAGGTGTAAATCATCAAAGTCCTAACATTATTGAATATATCATCATGCAAAAACTTTTAGACAATTTACTGCTAACCTGTTCTGACGTGCTTGCCCCTTTGTTCACGTCGTCAAAAGATCTTTTCTGCCCTCGGCCGGTTTGCCCCATTGGCTCGTTCGGATTCTCCAGATGTGTTAAATCGATTTGTTCAAAAGGTTCATCGTTATTCCAGTCAGCTAAAAACTGCTGTCTCTGTTCGGATGTCCAGGAATCCATGAAACTGTCATTCTCTTGAAAACGCTCGTCGTTATTCCAGTCAAATACAAACTCCCGTCTCTGTTCGGGCGTCCAAGAATCCATAAAACTATCCATAAATTCATCCATGTTTCTTCTTAGCATTTGAAATCAAATTTGAGCTATTATCTCTAAGCGGAAAAAAAACTTTTTCAATTTTGTATTTTAAAAAAAAAAATCATATCAAAAATTCGAGTTGTCATGACTACCACACGCAATACTTCATGTAAATACACACTTACCGATGCTGTCCCAAGTAAGTCTTCTCCGCAATAGTCGTATGATTCAAGAAAAATCGTGTTTATTCTATGAACGTTGAGTGCACTATCATCTATTTCAAACATCTCATTCATTTATACTTTTCGCAAAAGACTCTCAGCCTATCACAAGGAAGCACACCAAGAGCCAATCACAAAGAAGCACACCCGTGCGTACACCCCTATGTCGTCATTTAGAAAGTGCCATATTTTCCCGAAAACCTCTATATCAATTATTCCGCATAAATTATCTTGTGTACGTACGCCAAAGATGCATTACGTCATTTACTTCTGGTATGCACATGGCCCCGTCGTGACGTCATGTCGACGCGTGGAATCCACTCCATTATACCATGCAAACCAAACTGGAAGTATGCTTGTCAGCGACACGTCTCGCAGGCTCATTTTCTCACGCGTGAGGTCCACGCATTGCAGGATTTTGCCGCTATATGTACCTGGTAACATAGTTTCATGTGCCACTTTCAAAACTAGTTTGGATCTAATTGGCTAATGTGCGTATTTTCTGTTTTTGCTCTGTAATGTGATTGGCTAGTGTTGTCCAAGTGACCCCACTTACTAAACAAGACACTGTATAAAATATATATGAAACATATTTAGAATAGGTACGCAAAACGCACATGTTGCATGTCAAGTTAGAACAAACTGTGGCGCAGTCAGACTGAGCTATTTGAATTTCTTAGTATATCATGAATGAAAGATAGTATAACCATAATGGTGGAATATCTCATGTCATTGCAGATAAACAGACACTTTTGACTACTGTTTTACTGTCTTAAAAATACTCAAAAGTGCACGTTTATCCTTTAACCACCGTCGAAAATCTAGTATCGGCTATACATTGGCTGTGGCGAACGTTTCTTTATGAGGTTCGACACAGACGAAAATGTTGCACTATTAAATTTATACAATCGTACATCTAACTAAACTAATTTTTTAAAAAAAAGAAAACATGGATTTCGAATATAGGCAATGTAACACGATGCAATCTTTCTTGCAACGCGTTACGCGAAAATATATCGCTATTTATACGGTGGCATGAGTAGTTGCCACGTAATGTGCATTGATTTTTTTTTATTTTTTGAGAGTAGTAAAGTTTGATGGGGTTATTGCACGACGAAATGCTCTTTTGCATGCGTTGTACGTAGATTTGCTTTACGTTTTGCAGGTGTAATGACAGGAAAATGCGTATACGATCACCCTGCGCCAAGTAGTTCTAAAATGTGTGAGATTCAGACGTGGTGCCCTGTGGAATGCAATGAGTTACCCATGCGTGGAACGAATTTTGGTAAACCTTTGACCAAGTTAGTATGCTTTGGATTATTGTTTTTTGAGCTGAGCGGTTGAAGGCTTGACCATGTGGCTTGACCAAAGTTTTTTTTTAAGTCTTTTTGGCCATGGTCATGCAAACTTGTGCACGGTGAGAACAGTAATTGGATCTGGTGTCGAGGCTTTGCCAAAGTCTTTAATCTAACTTTTAGTTTCATTTTTGTGCAAACTTGTGCACTGTGAACACATAGTCATTAAAGATATGATTTGGAAACCTCGCCAAAATTTTTGTTGTATTTTGTTTTGTTTTTTATGCCAACTTTCAATTTCTATTCTGCAGTGAAACGTGTTTGTTTGAAGAAGCTGAAAGTTTCACTATTTTCATCAAAAATACAGTGCGTTTTCCAGATTTTGAAATTTCAAGGTGAGCAGAAATACCACGATTGAACGACAAAAACTCAGCCTTCTTTCTGGAAAAGCCTTTTTGGCTGGGCTTAGGCGTCCGACTTTATATACGCAGAACGTCAAAGACTTGACTTACACGTCATGAAAGTCTTTGTTTCAGCTGATTTGCATTTATTTGTATTAAGCTTGGCGATTGAAAAATGTCATGTCTGAACCAGATATAAAGCCTGTTTTACCTACTGACGGGCACTGTGAAAAGGGACACCTCCAAATACCAAGCAGTTAGCTGCTTCAGGTCCGGTTTGTGTGTGATTGAGATTCCTATTATAGACCTGTAAACAACGGGCATCTCTAAACAAGGACATGCACCTTTCCACCACGATTGAAATATGCAAGAAAATTCTGCCTTTAAACAAAGGACAGGGAGAACGAATATCTGTATTAAAACAACTTTCAAACTTTGAAATTTAAAATATTTCTAGCAAATGTCTAATATTTCCGTTCACCAACAATCCATTTCTTAGTTTGCAGACACGGAGATAATCAGTTTTATGTAACACCTTATTAAATTATCGTCATTCAATTGGTTTTTTCTGATCACGTGGCATTAAATAGAAATTCCTATGTTACGGACGTGCAATGGAAGTTTCCATTGCTCGTTCCCGCCGTGCAAATATTTTTTTCCATCGCATGGCTGTTTTTACTAAATTCAATCATTCAAATTACAAACTGTACCGTGCTCGCATGCATTTAGTCGCGAACTCCAATGATGTGGCCGATGGTGTATTATTCAAACAGAAATGAGACAAAATGGCGAGCGTATTAAGCGTATTAAAATTGATCTATTTTCAGTTGGTGTTATATAAAACAACTAATGATTGTTTTAATTCGTGCAATGGCAAGAAAGGTGAAAGATGGAATGTTCCATTCAACGAGGCGAAGCTGAGTTGAATGGAACATTCCGTCTTTCAGCTCATGAAAGTATTGTTACCATTGCACTCATAAACATTTATTATTTGTAAATTATTACAAAAGCCGGAATCAACAGCAGATAACAGTGGGCCTGGCTGCAAACAAGCACTTGCTTTGTTTACTAAAACTTCAAGATGGTTATACCAGGAGATTAAAGCTGCATTTTTTTGTCAAAATGACTGAAAGAATATAATTTATCTTTAGGCATCTTGAATGAATAGTGGCAATTCTTGCATGTTTGATTGGAGAAGCGGGCATCTATAAAGCGCTTGCTTCTCGAGAATTTAGTAACTTACACACCCATTTGAAGCGAAAGAACCCAAGTGGATCATGCTACTAACGTGCTTGTCAGTTACTCTGTTTGCCGTTTTGTAGACGAAATATCGATGACGCTCATGTGAAGACAGATTATCTCAAACACTGCGAGTACAACAATAATGACCAGCGGTTGTGTCCGATCTTTAGATTGAAAACAATTTTTAAAGAAATTTCTCGCACCGCTTTTCAAGATATAGCAGTCAGAGTAAGTGATTGAGGACGTTTTGCAATGGTGCATGCTGTGATAAGTTTGTGATTGTGAAAGTCAGGAGCAAAGCGATTTAAAACGAATATTTGGTCATGTTTTAGACCATACCATGCGCATGTTGGCGAGCATTGAAACCGTATTCAGTGGCGTACTGAGCGGGGGGGGGGGGTGTGTGGGGATTTGATACTTAGATAAATTTAGTTATTGCCGTATTTGCAACCAGCTTAATTCGTCGGTAAATTGTTGAATCTCCCCTCCCCCCGATCTCAATGTTCTAGGTACGCCACTGACCGTATTATAGCAATGACCATGTCTACCATGTCTGCCCCATGCACAATGGTACATAAGCGTCAACGAAAAAGAACAAGGACTCTGTCAGGTCTCCAAACTATATCTGTGGTCAGGGTTGAATAAACAAGGACAAAAATAAGAAAGATTATTTCCTGGTTGAAACCTGGACTTGTGTATTTGCAGGGCGGTGTTGTCGGCATAAAAATAACTTGGGATTGCAACTTGGATTTTGACATCAACGATTGCCTTCCGCAGTATTCATTTCTCAGGTACAGGAAGAAAATTTGATAAAGTGATATTGTTCTCCTTTTAAAGTAAACACTGTATATATCTACGTTATTTTTTGTGTTTCCATAGGATCGATCGTGTGAATTCGAAGATAGCACCAGGATATAATATCATGTATACTAACCCATTAAGAGCTTCAGTGACAATATAATGATGTCCACTTTTTTTTATATTTATCTACAAACTTTTTCAAATACGTGATTGATATTTCCACATTTCCCTTGATTTATCTGAGAGTTTTTGATTTGTAGGTTCGCGCAATATGATAGAACAGACAAGAATAGAGAACGCCGAACATTAATAAAAGCGTACGGGATCCGATTTATTGTTATGGTTGATGCAAGGGTAAAGTTTGTTTTGCTCTAAACTATAGAATTGAATATGTTGTCAGAATTTAAAAGGTCATTGATACCGCATGAATAGCTAAACTTAAAACAGGTGCGTGAATGTTAGTGTAGGGATGAGCGGATAGTCGGAAATTAATTGGACAAAGCCGATAATCGGTTATTTTTAGGCATCCCTATGTTAAAGATTGCCCAGTTCTGAAAAGAACTGTTTGTTACATTACACTTACAAAGATTTAAGCCCTTAGAAAACTTGGGAATGATACTTTTCGGCCGACCTCTCCATAACTCATGTATAGTGCAGTTCCAACGAACGAAACTCGAAAATTGCGGTAGTATTTAAACATATGCAAGCCAGGAAACGATGATGTTTCGCGTGAGAGGATCCGTTGAGTCATTAAAACATTTCAGTAAAATAATAAACACAAAGTTCTTTTGACGACAATGGTCCGTATCTTTCAGCTCAATATGAATGGTTTCCATTGTCATTAAAGAAAAAACATAACGACATCTGTTCAAAATGTTCGGCTAAGTGTGGCTGAGCTTTGTAACGTCCGGCTAAGCTTCAGCACACGATTTGTTAGACAGCAGATGTTTTCCAATCGTTGACTCACAAGTAATTAGTTGTGATCACCTATAATTTTACATCTGGGATGTAAGTTTTTCACCATGGCAAGATCACTACACTTAACCACAATTAAATGCATTTCAGGCGAGACTTTCTTCCGTTTCAGAAGAGATTATTTCAGTTTAATTTAAAGCAGAATAATACAAAACAGTCCGTTTCAATTCGTTTATTCATAAAGTGCAATAGCTGCATTTAATATGAAATATTTGTGTGATGTCCTGGCAAGCACAGAAAATCTAATCAGGCAGCGTTTTGCCACACCCTCCTTTTTGCGAAGAATAGTAAGAAAAATTTTATTTATTGCCGTGTAGGGCACTACATATTTATATTTTCTTCAAACAGAAAAAATCAAATAATGTCAATGCACAGTAAACTGCTGGCAAAACAATTTTGAAAGAGCTAGAAGTCAAAATTGAACTACATGATAAGGGAGTTATAAACGTATTTTTATCTTTTCTTGGGTTTCAAAAATCAAGGCAGGAAAATTCGATATCGTGCCTTTGCTACGAAATTTTGGTGCTGGTTTGGCTCTGCTCGGCTTGGTAAGTTTATCCACAATATGCGCTTTTAAGATATGTCTATTATTATCGCAGATTTGCTAATTGCTGGAAATTAATTCTAAACTCCTTCAAAAAAGCTTTTCGAGCTGATTATTTAGCGCTACAGTTGTACCATGAGCTCGAGTTGTGTATGTCTGAGCAGCTATCTGACGAGGTTCTTTATAATAAAAACGACGATGTCACATGAAGGAGCTATGGAAATGGTTTAATTTTGAATTTATTAACAAAATTTTGCTATCTAGTAAAAAGTAACAAGGGTACTGTAAATGGTCGTTTTAGCGCCGCTCCAAGTTAAACACCGCTCCCGATTAAGCGCCACACTCAGGATGAGAAAAGTTTAATAAGCGCCGCTCCTGATTTAGCGCCGCACCTTTGCAACTATGGTGCGGCGCTCAACTTGATAGGCTCCACCACACAAATAATTGACACTATATATCACGCAAACAGTTGACACTATAAATCATGGAAACAGTTTTTGTTAATTCGCCAGGCTTTTGAGCAATAAAATTCTTGGGGTGAACCTTTAGTCTAAAGTTATTTAATAAGCGCCGCTCCCCGGTTAACCGCCGCTCCCGATTAAGTGCTGCGCTCAGAATCAGAAAAATTTAATTAGCTCCGCGGTGCTAAAACGAAGATTACGGTACCTGCTGATAATTGAAATAAATTATAGTTCAGTGAAAGCTGTTTTTTTATTGGAGTGCCAAGCTTTTTAAAAGGCAATATCTTTTTGACAGGCAACAGTGATATGTGATATTATAGTGTTGTATTGTTTGAAGAGAAGGGCATTTTACCGAAGTCAAATGTACCTTTACGTGGATACGGAGCAGAGTGAGAGCGAGGTAAGTTATTAATAAATAAAAATATGCCGGGAATTAATTATCCAGGGATTGATCCATCGTACGGCTAGATATGCTAACGCTAGCTTCCAGCACAGAATAGAACATACAGAAGTGTAACTCAATACAAATTTTGTGACCCACCTTTTTTCAGGCGAGCTTTTGAAATCGTTAAAGTGCGTATGTGCAGCAAGTGACTGGAGGTATGCACCCCCCTCCCCCACTGAGTGTTCAAAATGGCGGCTTTTTCAAAGGGATGAATTTTAGAAAGAAACTCCGCTAAAAAATTACTAAGTCACCACACAGTTGACCGAACTGGCTTTAATATATTTTCCGCCAATAATCTCTTTAAAAAGATCATGGTTGGAAAGATTTTGTGATTATTTGTGCAAGCAATTTGGGGTTTTGGTTTTCGTAGGAGCGGGACAAAAATCTGGCGCATTTTCTAAATTATTTCATTAAAATGTGAGGCAAGAAGAAGGAAAATGAGAGAAAGTAGTTAAAAGTGTATGAAGTTGCTGTATGTTTTATACTATTTTGACAAGGACCTTCTTTTCACTGCAGAGAAAAACTGAATTCCTTATAAAAGTACTCAAAGTAGATTTAGGATAACAGATAATTTACTAGATGATAACTATGACATTAGGTTTTTTCGGTTCAAGTGTGGATTTTATTCCTCCTGGGCAAAAATTGCTGTCATTAAAAGTGCAGACTACAGGGCAAATGCGTTTTCAACGTATGTTCGCGTTGGTCCAAGTGTGGACCAACAATCATCAACCACACAACACATTTTACACAAATATACATAGGCTGTTATTATTTAGAAACTTAACTACATTGAATTGACTTCTCAACATAGCCAAGACATAACCAAACACATTTTTTAATCTCTTATATTAATACCGATCAGGAGGCTTTATAGTTAACATTTTATTAAATTGTAACGACGTTTCGGTGTGTTACTCCATCTTCAAGTTACATTATTACGCACGACTGAAAAAACCGTTAAACTACTATCGTTATTTGCTCGCACATATGTGCTAGCGTAAGCATACAATTGATGTGTAAGGCAATCGGAATAGTCATAAGAATTAAGAAGTTTTTCGAACATATGGTTGAAAAATATGAAGATGAATATATTTACATTAGAAAATTTACTATGCTAAGTTGCTCGTATTTATTGTTCATAACCGGTTTTAAATTAATAATAATAATAATTTAATGATCCATCCTAGGTCTAAAAATACAATGGATTTACAAAGTGACTAATATATGTGAGTAGATTAGCCCCCCATCCAGCGCCGGAAGTGACTTCACACGAAGATACCGGAA
>JAODVQ020186043.1:0-14445 GCA_025400075.2 Phenganax stokvisi
ACTGAAGTACGTGATGACCTGTTGCAAGCCAGAGAAAGAGGTCAGAAAGCAGCAAGAGAGTTTGTTCTAGCCCGATCTTCTGCGGCCCCAGAGAAAGATTTCTACGATCCAATGAAGAAATTAAAACTGAAAACGTTTAAGAATCTGAAAACGACCGTTAAAGTTCAATCGAAGACTAAAGTCATCCCCCTACAGATGGATAGATCTTTGTTCGCTCGCATGGCATTGCTCAGTCAATTCCGTAAAATTGATATGAAAATGGTATTCACATATCCACTAGGACCCCTTCCCTGGTCCATAGCTGATCCATATGGTTCACCAAGAAAGACGAACAAAGCAACACTTGCTCAACAACTTGAGAAGAATATCAAGATCGCGGATAGATATCCCGAGAACGCAACCTCCATATATGACGGAATGGCACTTCTACAGAAGTTCAAGCTTCCACCCGGTGCAACATTTCAAGTGGTCAGTGAAAAAGTGTTTGAAATGGTAACCAGCATTAACAGCAAACGAATAGATGTGGTGTTTGATATATATAAGCAAATATCTATCAAAAATGTTGAAAGATCGAAACGGGCTTCATCAGGCTCTGATGGAGTCAAGTACAAAAACATTCTTCCGGGCTATAAAGTGAAATCGTGGAGTAAAGTGCTCTGTGTTACATCAAACAAGATCAAAATCATGAATTTTTTGTTGTTGCAGTGGAAGAATCCCGAATTTAGAAGAAAATTCGTAGACAGGACAATGTATGTCACAAGCGAAGACCAGTGCTGGAAGCTCACGTCTAACAATTGTGAACTGGTGCCAGAGTTGCAGTGCAACCATGAAGAAGCGGATACGCGCATCATTCTCCATGCACAACATGCTAGTGGCAAGTGTGTCGTTCATTGTGATGACACTGATGTTCTCATTATTCTTCTCGCTCACTCCCAATCTCTTGGTGAGTGCTACATCAAGAAAGGAAAAGGTTCACAGTCCAGGATAATCAAATTGTCTCTGATAGTCGATTATTTAAGTAACCAGTTATTTGACGGCATTAGCAAAGAGAACTATCTTAAATCTCTGATTGGCTTACACGCTCTCACTGGTTGCGATACAGTTTCCGCATTCTGTGGAAAAGGAAAATGGAAAGCAATTCAGCTTCTTCAGAAAAAAAAGGAATACCTCCACGTTATGGCACGAATCGGAGAAACATGGGATTTGTCTGAAGAAGTCTTCCAAGCAACAGAGGCTTTTGTGTGTAATCTTTATGGACATGAAGTTGACAGTGTAGATCTCCTACGATATAAGCTTTACTGCGCGAAAGGTGGCAAAGTCGAACCTGAGGCTCTACCTCCTTGCCAATCATCTCTGCGCCTTCATGTTGAACGATCCAACTACCAAGCGGCTATATGGAGACGTGCTTTGTCTCCCTGCCCGGACATACCATCTCCACATGAACACGGCTGGAATGTAGACAATGACGTTATTAACTTCGTATGGCTAGGTTCAAAACCCGCTCCAGAAGAAGTATTAGAACTATTGTCGTGTTCATGCAAGCGAACATGCTCTCTCCAGTCCTGCTGCTGCCTAAAATCTGGACTGAAGTGTACAGATATGTGTTCTCTGCAGTGTGACAACATGGCTGTCATAGATGAGAACACAACTCCAGACGAAAGTGATGATGAAGATGGAGACTGACATTTTCAATGAGAGTAATGGAACATATTGTAAATTTATAGACTATAATGATTGTCAACAATTGACAAATGTTTACCATTACTATCAAAACTGTGCTGTCATTCGATAATGTTATGAAACACGAAAATATTAACAGCAAACAGAGGAAAAATCCATTTACAAATTATAGGGAGACTGGAACCGAGTATTCAAAATATCTTGTTTTTGTTTGATGTAATCATGGCCTAGAAGTTGTTAAGGCATCATCAATGGATAATATATGTGTATATTTATTTAGTAAAACAACACGCAGATTGCTATGAAATTATTTTAATCAACGTTTACAACAGAAAACACGATGCTTATATTTGTTAATCTGTTCAAACACACTTATAAACCTAATGTAACGACTCATTTGAAGAGAATTTAAACATTAATTTACGTAGAAACACCAATTGCCATTTTGAACGACCTTGCGTTACGCTAAAAAAAGCAGTTAACTTTAGAAATATATTTCTGAGTGCAAAATTTTGCATTTTCAAAGCTTGCGCACAAAAACAAAATGGCGGCCCGAGAGAATCATTGTCGCCATTATTCATGTGCCAGTTTCAGAGGGAAAGCTACCGATCTACACTTGCTATCATACATTTTTAAAAAGCGTATTAGACAACAATTAAATTGACATAGGTTTTATTTGTTCCCCTTAATTGAGCCATCATCGCACCTCAGCTGATAGACTAATACTATCCAAAATGTATCGAGCCATAGCTTGATTGGGATGATTGATTTATTCCCTTTGGAATTCGGCAATTTGGAGCGGAGATACTTGAGTAACCAGCGGGAACGAGACTTCAGGATTATGCACCTAAGGCTCTACAACACAAATGAAACCCATACAACGCTGTAAACAACACACAAAGGGAGGGAAGCGCGAGACACGTACAAAAAACTTAAACAGCTCATCTAGCAAATATAATAATTCTGATTCAAGAGTAATCAAGACACACAACACTAATTAAATACAATAACAAAAACATATGTAAAGACAACAATATTGCACAGAAAAACATGACTACAGAATATCAAGTGTAGCAAAAATAACTAGTTGCGAGAGCACTCCGAAGTCCGAGGCTTTTTTGAGGAGCAGCTTTGAGACGGGGACCGAAGACGTCGCACAGAATTGGGAACCGAAATCTGACGATGGACTTTAGAGCAACCCAGAAAATCGCAGGCATGACGGAAACGACAGCGGAGGAACTGGGACGAACATCGACCGGCATTCCATGAGTGGCATTGAATGGATGACGATGAAGTGCCAGACGCTTCGAGGGAGCTGAATGAGGAATCACAGATGGACGATGGGGGATGCGTAGACAATGCGACCGGTAATGACTCATGTACGAAGGAAGGAGTATGGACTGGAGCATTGATCCCCGTGCCAAAGATATGAAAACTGTATAACTCCGGATGCAAATGAGACCAATCAGTAAGGCGGAGAGCAGCAGCATGGCGGCGAAAAGTGTGATCGAAAAGAATCCACCCCGAGCCAGGATGTATTTGCGTGGAGCGTAAAATTAATAGCTGGTAGCAAAGCAGGTCTGCAATGCAAGAAGGCCACCAGGTAGTTAGCACAAGTACATGCACTGAGAACGCCTGGAGCCAAGTTAAAATATCTTTAATTTCTTTGCGGCGCCTTGTCGGTCGCAATACTAACTCGCTGTCCCTAAGTATAAAAGAGGGAGCATCATTGACTGGGTTCTCTTCGATAAGGGAGGCCAATTCAACAAATTTGCCAGATAAAATGGATGTAATAACCTTCGGGGACACGGGTGGAAAACCTGGCCCAACAACGACATGTGAAAACGCCGGCGCAGTTATCGTAGAGGAAGAAGGGAGCAAAAAAACGCCGCCCGGGGGAACGGATCCTGGGGAAAAAAACCCAGACCCGGAACCCGGGGGTGCAAACGAAGTAAACAAATATGGCGTACCTGATGCTTAAGGATTGTTACTCCGGTACAACGGCTGCGTAAAGGTTTGAGAAGGCTGTTCAACACCGGATCCATGGGCTGCTATTGATTGCAATTGAGGCATAGGGTATGAAGTAGCCACAGATGGAAAGACAATAGCCAGTTGTGACGGCTGTTGGGTGACTAACGGTGTCTGCTCTAGTTTACTTGGCGGCCTTTGAGAAGCGGCGCTAACGAGCTGGTGGGCAGCAAGGGAAATAACTGCGATGAAACGGGACCAGGGACAGACAGCTGAGGTTGAACAGATTGCAATGACAAGGCTGATCCCGACAAATCTGAGGCGATGATGTGTGCGGATGTTGCTGAAGCCCTGAGTATCGAGCTATTTTGAGATACGCTCGAGGCAATTGAAGGCGTCGTGTTCGTAATTTGAGGCAGAGACATACTTCTTTCTTGCAACAAAGCCGCCTTATATTTTCGAGCACAACGATAGCGCTGCATTGACTCACTCAAGGAACTAGCAATCTAGCTGTAGTGAACTGAGCCTGTATTTATACATGCCTGAAGGGGTAAATACCCGGAAGCCGATCCTAAGTTCCGGGCCAATATGATACGAAGACCCGTATAACATTAACTTCCTTTATTATTTAATAATAAATACATTTAAAATTATCTCAGGGCTAATTACCATATTCAAAATAACATTTGTGTCTTGGATAGATTTTCTCATATTATTTATCGTTACAGTAGGATCTTCCTGAACTATAGTGTTTTGAACAAGTTTATGAAAACCATTTCCCGTTTGAGAACTTTTTGCGGAATTGTTTACGATAGCCCATCTAGTTTTTGCTTGAGAACCAAGAACAGATTAAACGAAACTTTCTATAGCTTGTTGCAAAAGTTTTTGTCCTGTTTGAGTAAGACCATCAGAACTTTGTTTCAAAACCATCTGTCAGTCCTCTGATTCTGATTTGGGATCTATCTTATAACTATATTCATACCCAATCCCTAAAATCCCAACTTTTTCATTGTGTTTTGGAAAAATGTAATAATACTCTCTAACTTTAGTTATGTCATGTTTTTTTACAATCTTGACAAAACCTCTTGGGTATGTTCTAGCTTATGTTTCCATATTTTTTTCGTACGAATATTTTTTTGTATAAGTTTTTTGTCAGAATCCGTGATGTAAGTACTTAACTTGTTTGGATATCTCAAAAACCCCTTCATATGATAATAGATATAATACCTCGCAATACTTGAAATAATCTTCGGTTGACTTTTTTTGTTAATACGTCCAAGACTCATCCCAGATTTATAAGACAAAACATAAGCAGCAACTAAACTTGTAAAATAAGGATCTTCTAAACAGTTAAACGTAACCTTGATGACGTCATTACTGGGGTTTCCCCACTTTACATTGAGCGGCTCAAGATTACATTTGAAACTATCAAAATTGTTTACATAAATGTCAAATTTTTCAAAGTCTGCTGAAGAGCTATCTTCAAGTTTTAGGAGTCCAGTCATTGTTCCTGGATTGCTCCAAACTCTAGGAGTCCAAAATAAAGATCAATAGTACTTGTCTTTGAAAGTTTTTGAAGTAATGTCAGTTCCAAAAGATTAATTTACCTCATAGTCTATGGAAGTGTCAAATGAAAAATTTTCTGGATCAATTATAACATTAAAGTTAAACTTGCTGTCGTCAGCATTTGGATGCTTTTTAACAAAATCATCTTTAAGTTTTTGTCCTTACGTATTTGAGATAGACATTGTATTTTCATAATTTTTACCATACACAGCTTCGTAAAATTTATCTTTTTCAAAAGAGTTCATTTATTTCTTTACAAAATAAATGAACAAACTTACTTCTTATAATCATAAAGAACTTTACGTAGACAAAAGAATTGAAACAACCTCAAGTTCTAGGTTGTTTTTATAGTCAGCTTCGATTTTTTGGAGTTATAGAAACCTTATACCTCGAGAAAATAATTTTGTTACTAAAGATGATTTTGTACCTTTACTGCATGTGAGATACTTGACTTTTGAAGACATCAAAAGTGAATTAATACAGCAAAATATTAAACTAGAGAAACTTCCATACACAAACAAGTGTAAAATGTACTGCTCTGTTAGTCTAAATCTTAAGAATTTTGGGCTTTTGTTAGGTTTTACGAAAAAGAAAAAAATCCTCCTAAAACTTGGGTTGTGTCAGAAAATTAATGCGATATAAATCTTGGACTTTGTTATGTCAGTATTTGTTGTGATGCTGTAAATAAGTCTATAAATTTTAACACAAATGGAAAAAGAAATTCTGCTTTTGCAACTTAACCTATTACAACGAGTCAAACACTTGGCGGTTCTGTTTCTCATGACAAAAATATTGAATCTGAGGGTCAATTTACAACGGAATTTGGAATAAATTTACTTTTGACGTCGTCACGAATATCAGTGAAAATATAATCATCGGTTTGATATTGTTGGAGCTCTACGTAAAATAGATAACCTGAGTAAACAGTTTTTCTAAAGAAAAAGAACTTAGGCATTTATATTATGACCCAAAAACTGGATACATGTCCGCAGAAAAACTTTATCAAAGAGATCTTGAGCAAGGCCTTGATGTGTCAAAAATACACATATGTCATTGGCTAAAAAGTCAAGATACTTACTTATACTAGATATGAGCGCCTAGTTAAAAAACATAAATTTTCAAAGACTTGTGTAAACAACCTTGCTGATCAAATCCAATTAGATCTTGTTGATATGAGTGAATTTAGATATAAAAACCAAGGTTGTAATTGGATTCTCATAGGTGTAGGAATTCTATCCAGATTCGCTTTTGCCATTCCTGTTTGTAAAAAAGACACTCAGCACATGACTGAAGCTGTAAATGACTTACTTGATAAGCTTAAGTCTAGATTTGGAAAATACCCTAACGTAGTTCAATTTGATGAAGGCAAAGAATTTTACAGCGTAGGTGTTAAACCTTTTTTGAGAATCACGGCATAAGATACTTTTCCACAGATTCTGATAAAAAGCTGCCATTGTTGAGAGATGTAACAGAACACTTAAGCCTATGATGTGGAAATATTTTTATTAAAAGGAACTTATGAGTGGGTAAATGTTTCTAGATGAGCTTGTTTGTAATTGCAATCATACGAAACACAGCACGACACTTTTGACACCTGCTGACGTCAGCAAAATAATAAAGATCAGGTTTGGTTAAATTTGTATGGTTCTTGGACCGGGGAATACCGTTTACTTACATTCAAAATGGGCGAACAAATTTGAGTGAGTAAATATGAAAACGTCTTTGAGAAAGGTTATGAGGCCGATTTTACGAAAGAAATTTTCCAAATTTCAAAAGTTTTCAGAGGCGAACCTACTATATATGAAATTGAAGACAGAGAAGGTGAACCATTCTTGGGAAATTTTATGAGCAAGAACTTAGTCCCGTAGTTAAACAAACTAATTTCTACCGAGTTGAAAAAATCTTAAAAAGTCAAGGTAATATGGTTTTAGTGAAATGGTTAGGTTATGATAATAAACACAACTCTTGGGTTAAAAAATCTGACATACAAAAACTCTAGAAAATTGTTTGATTTTCTTATTACATAAATGGAAGATGCTGCATATGATGACTTAGACTTGGAAAGAAAAATTTACTTCCTCCAGACTGCTACCAAGAATTTGAAGACTCTACACTTGACAATAGTGTTGAAACTTCATTTATCGATCTGTCATTTGAAAGTCTTGATTTTGATCAACTTACAAGACCTGAAAACCGTGCAAGTAATGCTGTTGAAAATTCTATAAAACTAACTAGTCCTGATTTCAAATTTCAAAACACTGCTAGAGAAATTGAGTTGAGATCCAATATTGGAATAACATAAAAAAATCACGCGACGTATACACCTCTACCCAAAAATAATGAAAGGGGAAACCCCCAAATTATTCTAAAAAGGGACAAAAATATTCTCAAGTACAACACAAATGTAAAATCAAAACAAATAAAAGATGCTATAAGTCAGTTCCAAGAGGAAGTACGCCTCATAGTTGATGAATAGAAAAATAAATGTGATAATGATGATGATTTTCTTTTATTCTAGTGATGTGATAAACACAACCGCAGATATTACCTATATTTTTGGATTAAATCTTCAAGAAAATAGAGTACTTATTGGTGTACTGAGTCCTACAGAATACACGACCGCTCGTCCTGGAGATGAGGGGGCTTTACAAAAACAAGCCGACCACTACCAAAAACTACTGAATGGAACAATAGCACGAAGAAATCAAGCAGATCAGGCAAATAAACCAGAAGAGTATATTGAACTTGAAGAAAGAGTTGTTGGGTTAAGAGAAGCTGTATATAGAACAATAAGTGAGAGAAGTAATGAAGAAACTAGAAATCAACAAACGCTTTGGGCTTAGAACTTCAGCTAAGAAAAATCTAGTTGTACTGAGCGATGTTGCTCTAGCAATAGGAGAAATAATTACTGCTATTATAGTGGGAGGTAGAACTGTTATTAAAAAAGGAGCCCAAGAAACGTTTTCCTTGGGGAAAATTCTTGCAAAATAGCAAAAGAATTAGGTCTTATTGGACGTACAATCTTAAATTGACTTAGTACAGCTCTGAAGTTTGATGTTAAGGTAAACGTTTTTTAGCTAGTAATTTATGGATATTAGTTTTAGCATTAACTTGGTTTGTTTATGACATGTACAAAACTAAAAAACATAAAAAATGTAAAGAAATAAATAGGACGATTAATACCTTGTTTTAAAAAATTAAAAATGTCTGATATTAAAGGCTTTGGAACAAAACATACAATTACGTTTAATCCAAACAAAGCTAATCCTGGCAAAGAAATTTATATCGACATTCCAAAGTTGAAATTTGATACTTGTTGGGTTCCTGACAGTTTGTGTTTAAAAATTGACTTTAGGAATAAAAATGATGGCTGCCTGAAAAAGTTCGAAATGAACTTATAGAATTAGGACTGCCTAGTGAAAATACTCGAAAATTAATCTCAGACTCTGATGATGGAGCAAAAACTGGAACTACTCAAAAAGTTTCAGATGCTTTGATGTATAATACACACGGAACAAAACAAAAAATAAAACTTGATAAAATTATTGGTGATCATGGGTTATGTCCTCTTTTTTCTATGGGCCATAATTTCCAACTTAATATCTCCTTACCAAAAGCTTCAAGTATTATGGCAGCCCAATCTGGCAAAAAGTGTAGAACGTTATACTCTTGAGAATATTGAGCTTGGGTATGAAATTATTGAAAATGAAACTTTGGCTAACCAAGCTTTATCCAGTTATGATGTTGGAAGAAGTTTAAGTTTTGAACATATTATTATCTAACTTACAAAACCTAACACTTCTTAATTTTTTGTGGATTTCATTTTTTGGGAATATTAGTTCAAAACTCATCAAAAAGAGTTTTTATATTCTCTTTACTATCCCTGTAAAATGCTACAATTTTAGAAATCTTAATTAGATAAGGCTTTGTAAGTGAAGTCAGTTGTTGAGTGATTACAATTGTACTATGACCACAGTGTCTAGCTGAAAATGCAAGTTCTGTTAATACACAACTTCTTTTTTTTACCAATTTTCCTGAAGCACAATCGTCCAAAATAATCAAAGAATTTGTTCCTTCAGCAAATTCAAAAATTTCTTCTACAAAATTTTCTACATTTTCTTGTTTACAGTTTATAACGATAAATTTTTCATCTTCAGCACATTTCCAATTTTGGTACGTTTTGTTCCATTAATAAGTTGGACAAATTAAAAAAATATTATCAAAATATCCAAAGTATTCTTTTTTTATTAAATTAAGAAGATAATAAGTTTTACCGCAACAAGTAGGTCCAACAATTAACATATTAAACGGATCTTTTGTATTATTTAGCACACATGATTTAAACTGTCTTGTTTTGTCTGATAGCTCGTTTAAAATCGCCAAAATCCTCTTTAAATTATTTATATGTGATTTTGTTGTTCATATATTTTATTCTCAACTAAACGTAATTAGGCACGTCTGTGATGTCATCAGTCGTGTTTGAACTTGTTTGGTCTAGGGTTTCCCCTTCTTTAAAATCATTAATTTTTTTATGTACAATATGTTTTCCAATAATACGTCCTCCAGAAAGAACTCCAATAAGAGAAATATATGGAGCAACGTACTATAGAATTAATTTTATGTCTTGATGAAATGGTTTATTATGTATAAGTTTTTTTTCCAAGTTTTGTGGAATCATCGATTAGCTCAAGATGTTGTTAAAGTTCTGAAAATTTTCCAACAGCTATATCAGCCAACATTTCATTTGTTTCTGTACATTGTTCTGTTTTGTACCTTTCATTAATTTTTTTAGGTATATCATTACTTGCTTTTTTCAAAACAACTTTGAGAATGTACTTTTCCATCTGAGCGTGTAATTTCTTCTGCTGCAGAAAGTTTCAAAAGTTTTTCACGAGTCGTTTGTTCCGGCTCCATTTATTTTAAAACTTTTTTCAAAAAGTTTCAATTTTGAAATCTGTGCATGACTAATGTTTATTTTAAAAAATTTTTCTTACTTTTATACCCTAAATTATAAAATTCTTAACGAATCAAAATTTAGCATCTAGGACCATGTTTAGGCATGAATGGTTTGGGGAATCCCTCTATGCAAATGAGGCATGTCGCGTTTATGGTTTTCCCATAATAGTAATTTATAGTTTTGCATCATATCAAAAATTGGAAACTTTTTAAAAAAAGACATAAAATAGGAGCGTGGTCTAATATGCAAATTTGTCCCAGAAGCTGTATTTTGACTCCACTCATATTCAAATAACAACCAAGAAAAGCTTTACAAGAGTGACAGGAAATTCATTCTAATCAAACTCAATTGTAGTCCAAATTGATAATAACGCTATTTCTGCTAAAAAAATTAAAACTACACTAGCGCTCCATGAATTATTTTAAAACTCTTGAATAAAGCTTGTTTTGTAACACATTCAAATAACAAGCAAGAAAAGCTTTACAAAAGAGACTGGAGTATCATTTTTATCAAAATCAAATGTTGTCCAAATAGATATTAACAATATTTCTGCTAAAAATAATTCAAAACTACATTTGCACTCCATGAATTACTTTAAAACTTTGGAATATAGCTTCTTTTGTAACATATTAAAAGAACAAGCATGAAAAGCGTTACAACAACGACGAGAAATACATTATCATCATCATCAAAAGTAGTCCAAATTGATCACCACCCTATTTTTGCCAAAAATAAATCAAAACTACATTTGAGCTCCATGAATTACTTTGAAACACTTGAATATACTTTGTTTTGTAACATATTCAAATAACAAACAAGAGATGCATTTAAACAATGGCAAGAAATTAATTTTCTTCAACACCAGAAGTAGTCCAAATTGATAATAAGACTATATCTGCTAAAATTAATTCAAAGCTACATTTGCACTCTATGAGTTACTTTAAAATTCTTGAATATAGCTTGTTTTGTAACATATTCAAACAACAAGCAAGGAATGTTTTACAATAACGACAACAACTTCATTTTTTCAAAATCAAATGTAGTCCACATTGATAATAACACTATTTCTGCTATAACTAATTCAAAGCTGCATAAGCGCTTCATGATATAGTTTAAAACTCTTGAATATAGCTTGTTTTGTAACATATTAAAATGATAAGCATGAAAAGCTTCACAACAAGGACGAGAAATTCATTATCATCATCACCAAAACTAGTCCAAATTGATCACCACCTCATTTTTGATAAAAATAAATCAAAACTACATTTGGGCTATATGAATTGCTTTAAAACTCTTGAATATACTTTGTTTCGTAACATATTCAAATAAAAAACAAGAGACGCATCAAAACAGTGACGATAAATTCATTTTCTGCAACACCAGAAGTAGTCTGAATTGATAATAAAACTATTACTGCTAAAAATAATTCAAAGCTACATTTGCACTCCATGAGTTACTTTAAAATTTTTGAATATTGCCTGCTTTGTAACATATTCCAACAAGCAAGAAAAGCTTTACAAGAACGACTGGAAATTCATTTTCATCAACACTATAAGTAGTCCAAATTGAATATAACACTTTTTCTGCTAAATAAAATTCAAAACTACATTTGCGCTTCCTGAACTACTTTTAAACTCTTGAATATAGCTATTTTTGTAACATATTCAAACAACAAGCAAGAAAAGTTTTACAATGACGACTACAACTTCATTTTTACCAAAATCAAGTGTAGTAAACATTGATACTAACACTATTTCTGCTAAAACTAATTCAAAACTACGTATGCGCTCCATGAATTCTTTTAAAACTTATGAATAAAGCTTGTTTTGTAACATATTCAAATAACAAGCAAGTAAAGCTTGTAAAGATCCCACAGCTTGTATTGAACGTAAAATCTGCTTTAAACTTTCTGAACTTAAAAATTCAGGACGTTTGTCCCAAAAACTATATGACTATTTGAGACCATCTGCTAGTATCTGCCCAAAACTCTATGGTTTACCTAAAATACATAAACCGGATATGCCTTTAAGACCCATAGTAGCTTCTCAGCGTTCACCAACTTATGCTCTGGCTAAGTATCTTGGTGAGATATTGAAACCAGTAGTTGGAAAAAAAAAACACCACGTAGGAAATTCTCAACAGTTCTTGTTAAGGATGGAACAGGTTAAATTAAACGACAGTGATAATTTAGTAAGCTTTGATGTGGTAAGTTTGTTCACTAATATTTCAGTTGATGAAGCATGTGCTATCGCTAAAGAAAAACTTCTTTTGGATAGCAAACTTTCACAAAGAACTACTCTCTCTCCTGAAAGTATATATGATCTGTTGAAATTATGTTTAACTACAACATGTTTTCAATGGCGGGAGAAATTCTATGAACAAACATATGGTGCTCCCATGGGAAGCCCACTGTCGCCAGTTATGGCCAATCTGTTCATGGAAGAATTTGAAAAGAAGGCCTTAGCTACAGCAACGTTGAAACCAGGTTTCTGCTACAGATACGTAGATGACACGTTAAGTAGCTAGTCACATGGACTAGAAAACCGTCAAAAGTTTCTGGACCATATTAATAGTTTACATCCTTCAATTAATTTTACGTCAGAAGCACAGAAGGATGATAAAACTATATCTTTCTTGATGTTCTGTTGAAGATACATAAAGACGGGTCTTCAGGGCATAGTGTTTATAGAAAACCAACGAACACTGACAGGTATCTGAATTATAAGTCATTTCACCATCCTTGCATCAAGAACTCTGTCTGCAAAACTCTCGTCAATCGAGCGAAAACAATTTGTAATAAAGATAGTATAGATATGGAATTAGAACATTTAAGAAATGTTCTAAAACTGAATGGTTACCCTAAGCATTTCGTAGATAGAGCTATGAACACAAGAAAATCAACACAAATGGAGATTGAAAATGTATCTTCGCTTTGCCTACCATACATTGGTACTGCCTCGCATAAGATTGAAAGAATTTTAAAAGAGGTAGGAATAAGGCTACATCACTCAAGTCAAAACAAATTGTTTAGATCTTATTGTTCACACAACGACAGTGTTGATGAATTTGAGAAACCTAGAGTATATCGCATACCTTGTGAATGCGGTCTAGTTTATATCGGGGAGACTGGCCGGAATTTCTCTATCTGTCTGAAAGAACACAAGACGAATTGCGAGAAAGCTGAGCTGGAAAAATCAGCTATGGCCAAACATGCATGGACATTTGACCACCGTATGAAATGGAATGAAGCAACCATTTTAGCGATGAACAAATACGTGTATTCTCGCAAAATAAGAGAATAAATTGAAATCGAAAAACACAAAACGATCATACAGGAGGGTAAACCACTGAACAGCACGTGGCGTGCTCTCTTTAACATGCAAAATTAATTGTGTTCTTCTTCTTTGCGCACGCGCGCGACTTTGACCGTTAATTTGGTTAAATGACGCGAGCAACTGATCTCGACACTTTTAATTTAAAAGAGACGTGCGATTGCGAAAAGTCTGCTTGGCGCTGATGACGGTCTGGGCTTACGGACCGAAAGTTTTGCATATAAAAATCTACGTGGTGTTTCCACAAAACTGTACATTAAAATAAAGTAAAGCTTTTTAAGAACAACGGGAAATTAATTTTTATCAACACCAAAAGTAGTCCAAATTGATCACAACCCTATTTTGCTAAAAATAAATCATAACTACATTTGCACTCCATGAATTTCTTTAAAACTCATGAATATACTTTGTTTAAAAACATATAAATAAGAAATAAAAAGCGCTTTAAAACAACGACGAGGCATTCATTTTCATCAACACCAAAAAAGTTCCAGTTGATAATAACACGTTTCTGCTAAAAATAAATCAAAATTACATTTGCACTCGATGAATTACTTTAAAACTTATGAATATAGCTTGTTTTGTAACATATTCAAAGAACAAGCAAGAAAAGCTATACAAGACCAACGGGAAACTCATTTCATCAGCACCAAATATAGTCAATATTGATGTTAACACTATTTCTGCTAAAAATAAATCAGAACTACATTTTTGGTCCAGGAATTATTTTAAAACTCTTGAATATAGCTTGTTTTGCAGGCAAAGCAATAGTATGACTCTGTTGAACGACTTAAAACAAATGAAGCAAGTCGTGGTAGTAGTATGATACCCCCCATATAGCGGCGGAAGTGACGTCACACATTGGGACCGGAAGATAATGTTACCTTTTGAAGTGACGTGTCGCGCACGTGTTATGCGCGTGACTGTGGTAACGTTACCAGC
>JAODVQ020186148.1:3422-14445 GCA_025400075.2 Phenganax stokvisi
TTTACCTAAAATAACAATTATGACTGTAGGAAATCTGGCACTTTTCAAAGAATATATACCTAGGAAAACAACTTACCACTAAATTCTTGTTTCCAAACAACAAATCATGGAGCAATCTAATAGCTCTTAAGCCAGTTTCTGGGTCAACAAATTCACAAAATCCAAATGCTAAATAAAAACACATTTTTGTCATATTTAAACACTTTTTGAAGGCAAAAATATACTGGTATACAGTATGTATGGCAAAATACAAAATCCTGTTACAGACAAAATCATATCTCTAAGGTAGATTTAAACAAGCTTCTTGTCCCAAATAGGGATTTGGCAACAGATGAGCTTCCTATTGAACATAACATCCTCCTTAGTCTTAATCTTTAAGATGGGAAACCCTCTGTTGAATTTCAGTCAAAGAAGTTCTGGTGTCTAAGATGGAGTTCCTGTGTCTGAGACAAATTTCCTGCTCATAATATGAACAAGATTTATATCAACTTTTGTTCAAGTAGCTCACCTTGTAGTTTGCCATCGGCTCCCTGAACACGTTTCCAATTTATAACAATACCACATTTCTTAACAAACAATTTCAACAATACCTATGTCAATTACTCAAAAACTTTCCTAAAAAAGTTCATACTCTACTTGTCAACCATATCTAACAAACATCATTAAGTTGAATACGTACCATCAACAACTGTCTAACAAGAGCATCACTGGCGTGTTCTGTAATATTACCTACAAACACTGTTACTGTTGGCTTGTCACTTGGAGGCCTATAGTTCTACAAAAACAAAGTGATTCAGGTCATAAATTTAGCAAAGCTACTTGCATGTTTTAAGCTCAAACCTATGTTACAGTCAAATCTAGTGTTCCTTTAACCTTAATATTGCAGTTTCTGTTTTTCAAAGATTGCTATTTTGACAATAAAATCCATTAATGTGCAACCATCGACTTAATTAAATGACATCAAGTATATCAATTTCAAAAATTTGGTAATGAATTTGAAGATGATGATGAACATGTCAATATTATAATGATTTCTGCTAATATTTTTGCAAATAAGAATGAAAGATTTCATCAGCAGTTGAACTTTCTTTTAAATTCATATAGTGCTCTTGATTTGATGATTGCAAATTCCTTAACAGAACTTTGTTGTTAAGGTTGCAATTTGCCAAACAAGATTGCCATTTTGGGGTCAACAGAAAACATTAGATTTGACTGTAATAGTAGAAATCAGCAGTCACACAATCACAAACGAATATGTTAGTATATATATTCCTCACTTGATAATTTCCCTTGTGGAAATAGTCGTTCGGCTTTTTTGAGTAATGTGGACGATGAGCAACCTGTGTTGAAGAAAATTTACAATTATTACATACTCACAATCACACATGAAAGCTATATTTAATCTAACAATTTCTCACAAATTCAATGCAAAATATTGCACTTACTCCAGAGTTGGAAAAACCAGAGGTTGGACCACCTATAAAATAAGGATGAAAGTTGGTAAAATTTTGACATCCAGCTATGCTAAGGGGGTACAATAATGAAGTTTTCCAATATATGAGTAACTGTAATGTGTCATGGTGGGTCATATAATGAGAATGCCTGAAATAATACACAGGTAACATCCGATATAGCAACACTGGCTAGCTTTCCTTCTCTTCCTGCCTTCAAGAACTGAATATATACAACTATTCAGTATCTTGACTACAAAAAATGAATATCACGTGCTATTATCACTTTAAAATTTCTAATTTTGAAATTTCAATTTTACGTTCACACTACAGGCAAAACAAAGCCAGTTTCGTAACATAAATTACAGCTAGATCTTCTCTCTACAGGAGAACTTTATACAAAACAATATACAAACCAAACTCCTCGTGTTCATTTGTGAAAGTGATGCAACTTACCAGGACCAGTCGGTGGGACATATCCAGTGAAACCAGGCGGTATAGGAGGCTGTTGTAAGTTGGTAGGAGGGTGAAAACCCCCCATCATGTTGTTCTGTGTGCCTGGAGGAGCAAGATTTGCTTGTGGTGGCGCTTGGAACGACATGTTACAAGATATTTCTTTCTAAAAACTGCAAAACCTATAGTTTTTCAAAGCTTTCACATTTGTCCGAGGGCGCTTTGCATTCTGGATTATCTAGATTCCAGGACTCGTGCTAGGAACTCTCAGATTCTGGACTGTTAAAAACGGGACTGTACATGTTGGATTTTTTTCAAGAGGAAAAACAGACACGCAACGCGCATGAGTACATCATAACATAAGAAAAATAGATGAGACATTTTAGCAGAAATAGCCTCTGCATTACTGTGTGGAGCAAAATGTGTGAGGAACACTTACATCAACCAGCCAAACTAGTAAATATGGCAGTTTAATTCCAAGTGTATTTAAGTTGCATTAAAGTCAAGTATAGAATAAAATATTTGTACACAACATAAAGTACTTCATGCCCACTTCAATAAAGGCATCCATGTTATCACTGTGAATTGAGTGAGTGAGTGAAGTTTTCTTTGTTCATTATTTTCCAGCTTGTTTGCGCAACATGACATATATCTTCTCTTTGACCCATTCCTTGTTGTGAGGCTCATACTTTCCCGACTTGCTGTCAAGACTACCCAAAAGCAAAAGAAAGATTTAGATAAAAGTTCAGTCCTATCATAGTTTTTTCTGTCACTAACATATATCTACTGTTGCTCTACATATATTACCACAAGCAAACAAGATCTTGCAGTGTATCAATGAAATCAAAAAGCTGGCTAATGTCATAAGTGATCGATGGACTGTTTGGATTTGTTCTCTTCAAATGTTCTTCATATATTTTACACACTCCTGAAATGAAAGGAAACATTAATAGTATTTAGCAAAGATGCAAAGTTGAATCAAATTCATGATATACCTTCCATGCATTCTTCAACCTCTTCATAATCAGCATATGTTCGTGTATCATGGCGACCAGGTTGAACAAGTAAGATACTGTGAGGCTGCAACAGAGAATGTTTCACATATGTAGGCACAGAACTATCTGCAAGGTGAGTAACATAGGTAATGAAATGAGAGAGGCACTAATTTCTTTTTCCATAGCACCGTAGGCTTACATAAGGACATTTTTATAAAGAAAGACTAAACCAAAATACATGAGTCAGTTTTGGCCAAAGCTGGTCCTGTATGCTTGTCTTGTGCATCAAATGTAGGCAGTACTTTTTGCACTTAATAGCCATAGCCAAAATTCACTGAACATGAAAAAAGCAAAAATCGTGAAAAGTGAGACTTTTCTAGGAACCACAACTGCTATAGCTCAAGCTACAATCAAGATGTAAAAAAAAAATGGCAATAAAATTTGTGTGAAGTCTACACATAACACACACGTGTTTGTATTTTCTCCGCGATATGCCTGGCAACGAAAAAAGCTGAAAACCGTTTAAGGTATTACTAAGGTTGTAGACTTACCATACTGAGAAAAAATACTATCCAAAACGAAGTAAAATTAACCTTAAAACTTGCCAAGAAGATGGACACTTCGTTATTTGTTTTCCAGTTGTTTTCTTATTCCCAGCCCCCAGCGAAGTTCAGTTCCCCTAATGTACTATCACTTTCAATTTCTCACTAATATTTCTTTGAATAAAAACACTTAATTGCAAAGGATGTTGCTGATGTGGGGGTGTAGCTCAGTGGTAGAGCGCCCGCTTCGCATGCGGGAGGCCCCGGGTTCAATCCCCAGCACCTCCAATCTACAACTTTTCCACTTTTTACTCATTTTAGTTTTGTGTGAAAGGCAATCCTACGCAACGCTAAGTGTATTCAAATATTTCCTAACAAACTTGACATTTTCTACAGTTCGATAACGAGTTTCTGAAGAAAAATGCCACAAAAGATATTCAGATAGAACTCGTTCCAATCAATCATCTTCATACAATTTATACGTGCGCCTGCAGTTACTTATAATTTTTGTCAGCGACTATTTCTTTTCCCAGTGCTATGCGCAAACGTCTCTTACTGTTTGCTTGCTGCGCATTATACAATTAATTACCTTTTACCATGATATCAATAATCTATCGAATGATTTTTGAAAACCGTTATTATTACCATCATAATTGCATAGCTACTTTCAATAATTAAACATGTGATAAGTGTGTCTATTAAAGAATGGTTCAACAACAGAGGTGTCATTTTTTGTGCCCCATGCCCATGCAACAACAGTGAAAAGAGTCACATCATAAAAACGTCAAGTGTGTAAAAGTGAAACGACAAAATGTTTACAAGTACTCTCGGACAAACCCAGTGCACTTGAAACGTTTTAGAGTTAATATTTTAACAGTAAGTAAGTAAGTAAGTAAACTCTTTATTTAATGAGGGTAGCACAAAATAGTTACAAACTAATAAACTAGTGTCATTCGATGTGTTATTTACCCCAGTTTCCTTGCATGCTTGCGTGATTAGAATCGTAGTGAAAAGAATGCAGAAAATGCAAATGAATGTCAACTGCTTCTTATTATCCAATAAATATCACCAAACATAGCCCGGTAATGAAAACAATCACCTTCCCGTCAAACTTTTGAAATGCAAACTGTGTTTACATTTCATACGATTTTATTTGCAGCGTGGCACAAAACGACGCGCGAAAAATCCAACAAAAAATTTCTATCGTGTTGTCACAGACTTGCTAAAATTACTTAGCAAGTGTCTTTATCGGCGATTAAATAGAACTGTTAGAGGGTTTTAAATCATTAGGAATTTGATAGCAGATAATATATCCCGGCTCGCAGCATGCCGCCCAGCGCAGTGTACAAAGTGAGCAGGTTGCATATTGACACTTTTGCGGTAGATAGCGCGCTAAGCCAATGAGAGCGCGCGTAATTGTGACGTCATAGGGTTCTTGTGATGTTGATCATTGAAAAAAAGTGTGGAATGGCGACTCAAGCAGATGTTCAATGATCAAACTTCGTTTGTCGTGAAGAAGTTCAAAGATTTTCCTGTAATCTCTGCTCAATGTGTTCAAATTTCACAAGAATGGTAAGTAGCGCAATTGAATCACACGCTCGCTGTCTAATGAATTGATCCGGTATTGGAGAGAGAGAAAAGTTAGTCTACGTTAATTCATTTGATTGCAATGTACTTCATTTCTTATGCGGTGCTTGGATACAAACAGCGCAAAGTGTATTTCAATTATGAATTATTTTAACCAACCAGTGTATTAAACAAAATTATCCCGCATGAGATTTAAGATATTAAACGCCAGTCGATTTGTTTTACTTTATGATATTAATGACATATTGACGGCTATATAGATACATGGATTTAAATGGCTCCCACTACACATCAATATTGCCTCTGAAAAAAGCGCTGTATCTTTAATATCAGTGTTGTAATTATTTGTAATTTTGTTGTCTCCCTACAGAAATCCGGCTGCTGTCCGGTTATATGTCATGACCCTGATAAACACGTAGATAAATTATTCTCATCCTAACTCCGATCAATGGAAACCCAATTAATGGACGAATTCGACTCTACTTTCCTATACGAATGGAAAACAGCTGAGGAAGATTTGGAGTTTTTGGATTATACGCATTGTTACGAAGGTAAATGGTGACACCGTATCGAATTCCCAACCACCTCTTGTTCATTTTAAACGCTGTACTTGCCCAGGCATGGCTTAACTAATTGGACCGTACGCAGTCTGATAACTAACGTAGTTTACCAAATATTATCTTTCTCTTAAGTATTATGTTGAATATCTATTGACTCAAATATTTTTTCATGTTTACTCCGAAATGCATTCTAGTTGATAACCCAAACAAACGTTCCGCATCAAAAGCTTCAGCAGCAACAACAATATCCTTGACAGAATACGGAAAAAACACGGACGAAAAACAGACAGTTTTGAACATCTCCGTCGAGAAATTAAGACGCATTGATGATCCAGAAAGTTGCTTGCGAAGGACTGTTTTAATTAGCAATACGATGAAACGCATTCGAAGTCGGAAAAATAACGAATGTAAAATTTTGAAAGACAAAGAATCGTCCGAGGGCAGCTGTTTTACATATTCCCAGCCTTGCAAACGAGCACGCTTACATGTAACTGATCTACTCAACTCAAACACAACGGCGGACAATTTAAAATGTGATTACGAGGAATTAGAGTCCCAGAAGCCGATTCAAACAAAGAGACAAGATTCAACCGCGAAGGAAATATGCACTAAAAAAACAATCGCTGGTACGGGTAAACATACTACAACATGCCACCTTCCATTGACTACAGCCGATGAATCGAAACGAAATTGCGAGATGGTGCGCTTTAACAGACTAGAGCTTCAGAATGTTATATGCGCACTTGAGACATGAGCAAGCGCCTAATAAGAGAGGCTTTTAGGAGACTAGCAAGTGTTAGGGAAAAGGGTCACCTATCTTGAAGTGTAATTTAAACTAATATTTCCTTCTACGCTACACAAAGAACATGTACAAATACAAGAGATGATGCATATGTAATGCAATGCACATTTCCCATTTTACCGCCCACCTCTCGCCGAATATCAAAGTACTCATTATGTTATGAAGACTTAAATGTCGTGTTTACCAAATCACTCTCGGATACAGAGCAGTTGGGCATTAATTACGCTTGGTGTACACTGTCAAAGTTTCTGTGATTAAAGTGGAAATTTCGGATAGGTAAATCCTAAGTTTTCAAGGATTTGCTAAAAATATTTAAAGGAACTAATACAGTGCTCAACACTGAACTACTTCCCTCTGATATTTCTTCCAAATTTTTCAGAACGTAGAATTTCCCTGTGAAAAATTCCTACTTTGATCACAGAAACATTGATAGTATAAACCAGCCTTCAGTAAATGTTGGTTAAAATGGGCTTGTTTTCATTGCGATATGCAGATCATCGTATTCTAGCGGAAATCCATAATATATCATTTTTCGTTTTGTCCTACTCGCTGATAAAATAGATAACCAACTAACTCTTTAGCCCATTGAGAGAGGGCGTAATATTTGACGAGTGGAAGTGAAATTTCCATTGGATTTACGATATGCAGAGTTCTTCTTCACTTCCATTTCGACAAATATGGTCAGTCGTTTGAAGGAGATATTGATTATCGAACGCAGCGAAGCTAAAAGCATCTAAGAGTGGTCGGTTTTTGAAAACTAAATCTGAAAATCGCATTTGTAGGGAAATCCAAAGCTCACTCAACATTGCTGGGATTAAATTTACGATTTTTCCCAGTGAATCCATTCTCGGAGAAAACTCCAAACGACAAAATTTATATGCAAAGTAAAAAATTGGGTCGGTGCAGGCTTTACTATAATCATTAGTTTATAAAAGGTGTTTGATGCTTGGATGTAGAAAGTCTTTGTGTATTTGATATTATTATTCATAAATTATTATTATTATTATTCTTGTACTTATTAAGCTTATGCTCATGGTGTTATGAAATAGACGCGTAAATTATTCTCATATTAGATTATTATAATTGTATATATCGAATATGTTGAGGTAACTTATTGTAGTTAGTCGATATCAGTTATTCTACGTATACAGTAAAACATCGTGTAAGTTATAGATGGTAATAAGATATTTTAAAATTGGTGCGAAGTAAAAATATTGGCTACTTCACAATTAGTCTGGTGACGTCATTATGACGCGCTTGGCCTAACATGACGTAGTCAGGTAGTTTATCAAACGAACGCAGATTGTGCTTCGAGAATCCCCAGGAAAACGCGAATATTCCGCGCAAAAAAGCGTAAAAATTGGTATATTACAACTGTGCGAATGTTCAAATGCCAAGTAACGCAATTTCTATTAACTACTCTGCACAACCCATTTCATCTCTTTAAAGGCTGAAATTAGCTGTGTCAAAGTTTTCACACGAGACTTTTAGTCAAAACTGATTTTCAAACCGCCTTTTGAATAAAAACCAGTGACATCTAATAAACAGGGCTCACCCTTTTGAAAAAATAGTTATGAACACTTGTTGGTATTTCATTTTTTAATAACTTTAGTTCAACACCATAAATCCCATACATGTGTTTACAAACCCAAAAAAAAATTCTAAAAATTTCATAAATACTGTAGATAAAGCTACTTGTACAAAACGACCATTTCACACAAAACAATATGTACATTCAAGCATGAACACCAGCATTTGGTTGCAATTGACCATAACATTGCATTTTCATGGTCAATCAAATTCCGACCAGTACTTGCATTATTTGATCAAGATCATCTGTGAACGAGTTTTCCGTAGTTTTGACAAATTTCAAGTCATCGCCACACCTTTTCGTGAATGTGGATAGACTTGGTTTGTGTACTAAGTTCTCCATATCACCAGCACATGGAATATTCAGACCCCCTTCTGGCCACGACATACTCGCATCAAAATCGTACAAAGATATGTCTACTTCGGCAAAATTGATCTCGGAGTCAGCAATGGTCAACTCCATAGATGATATACAACTTGACGATTCCTCAAATCTGTTCTTAAATTTCATCTCGGAGGATAGTGACAGGTCAATAAATGTGTCATCACTTCTACACGATTTCGCAATATTTTGCCACCTGTCCTTGTACTCTGTATCAGAATTGTTTTCGCAAACAAACGATTCCCTCCTTGTCTCCAAGGGGAAATCTAAGCGTTTTTGAGCACCATTTTCTACCGTATTCTTTATTCCTTGTGAACTTAAAGGGTGAGCCGGCCTCGTGTCCGGAAAGTCATTTGTTTTGGCAGAACAATGGCTAACAGATTCGCCGGCCGTTTTAACAACTCGATTGTTTTCGATCTCCTGCTCCAACCTTCGTATAGTATTTACAATCATAACAGTCTTTCTTAAAGAAGGCTCAAGGTTCACTCTAGTTTGAGCTTTAGCCAGTTTTGATACCGACATATCTAGTAAAGTTTCTTTCGGTTGAACACGGCCATTTTCTTCGAATTTCCGTTTTGAGCTCCTTCGCGGTTTCTCCTTCAAATCGATCATGAATGAGCCAGAATCCCAGCCTAAACGAGCAAAACCTCATATAAATATTGCAAGAGACATTTAAATACAATGTGCGTACGATTATTTGACAGATTACCAAACAAATATCAGTGTTTAGATTTCATAAAGTAACAAAGTCCATTCATTCAAATTCGAGTACAAACGTTCGGTTGAGAAATACAAATACGTACCGTTTCTGAGAGCAAATATCTGTTCAAGTAAGGACTCTTTAGCCGTGAAAAACTCTTGTATTCTTTCAAAAACACTCAGAAAACCCGTTCCGTAGTATACTATGGATTAAATCAACGATATACCGAGTATAATTGGGAGGTGAACTTCTCGCCACCGCACATCAAACGTTCAAACGTTTTCGATTTCCGTGACAGGTCACATGACCGAATAGTGAATGAGAGAAATCAGCATAGTATCGGCCAATATTTCAAAGCAAACAGCATTTTACTCACAAATGTACTTCAAATATTGCATTAGACGTTTAAAACTCCATCAAGGCCGTCAGCAAACGCACTATTTTGTGATAAAAAGCTGGTGTTTGTACTAACATCAGAATCAGTCGGATGGCATGTGCTTGACGAACTTCCGCCCGCAATGTGACGTCATTAGCAAAAGACGGAAAGAAAGTGCACACGCCTAAAACATGCCAAGGTGATGCAGGCAAAAAAATGCAAAAAATTTGGAAAACAAAATGCAAATATTTTAACAAATTCGCTACTTTGCCTGTTGTTGCTCAATGAGTAATGTTGTTTAAGTTTATACGCGGGGAAACAAACGGTATTTAGCACGTTTCAGAGGACAATAAACGCATGTAAATATGAATATTAGGGTGTTACATGATATTGTATATAACATCAATCACTCAATGCTGTTTGAACAAACAAATACAGAACTAAACACCTTGTGTCCCAGCAACACGATAACTAAGCTCATCCATTTGCGTGTTTCACCAGGACTGACGTTTCCAGTACAAAAATAGCATGAACTCATTACATAAGAAACAATATTTCATCAACTTAGTTTCAGTTTTAAACTCATGGAAATATTGCCAGGTTTCGCCCGGCTTGGAGGCGAATTACCTCGACACTTGTTGGGATGATTTGCGCCAGAATAGTCTTTCTTGCCTTTCCGAACAGGATCTTGCTCATGACCATATTAATTTGACTGTCCATAAAAGACCGAGTATTTCTACACAGCCGACAAAGATTGGTTATCCGTATTTTATAGCCCCGCACAATAATCACGGAAAATTCACAATCCCAAGATAAACTTTTCAAAACTGCATGAATATGCAATACTCAAGTCAAGTGACGTGCCAATGTTTAGTTAGCATTTTGGAATTAAGACTGGTTTTCATATAGTTGTAATTGTCGTATACGACGAATAACGATATCTCTAAAATGCCAAAACATTCTATTGGTTCATTGTCAGGCGATGTCCAAGTGGGCAAGCATACCTCATAATATTTTGATGCGAAATGTTTCATTCCACCACCTTGGAATTTTTCCGTCAATAGAAATGAAGTTTACCATCCAGTGTTGCTGTCACCAACTGAAATCGAAGAACAACAATAAATAGACAAACTTTGCATGTCGTGTTGTTAGGTACAATTTCTTATGTTGCATATTAGCCTACATTTTACCTGAGAAGAGCAAGGATGAAAAGCAACATCAAAAACAACATCACTGTGTTTTGACAAACGCTCACATGGGCTACTGTGTCGAATATCATAGATATACGTCTTGAAAAAGCAAAAAAGAAAAAATATGATTTGGTAAGAAGCAAACTGCCAATGAAACGATCATATGAATGCTATGACTAACGGTTCAAAAGAAACACATGTGGAATTTGGAAAGAGATAAATGATTTATCTACATATCGAACACTATGTTAAGCGAGTGTTAAAATGGAAAAAGTGAACAAAAACAGGACACAAACAAAACTATATTCCAGGTTCTAAACCATCTTCTTTATAATTTATATCAGGGCCGCCCAGAGGGGGGGGCAAAGGGGGCAATTTGCCCCGGGCCCCAGGCA
>JAODVQ020186250.1:0-14442 GCA_025400075.2 Phenganax stokvisi
CTCCTGGGTTTGGTAAATCTACTCTGGCTATGAAAATTGGAGATATTCTTGTAAGAAAATGGGTAAAAGTACATTATGTTGATTTGATAACAGTTAAAGATAAAGATGCTATGGCAGAAAATATTATGTTAAGTGTAGTTGAAGCAGTCAAGAACAGAGTAACATTCAGTCATTTAGAGAAATGGGTTCGTGATCAAAGTTACAAGACACTTATAATTCTAGATAACTGTGACGTGTTTATAGAGCATGCAAAAGATGATTTCCTCATGGCAGTTGGTAGTTTAAGTCGTTCATCATCAAGAAAAAATGTGAGGTATGTCATTACCAGTCAAAAGTGGGTGGCTGATATTGGTAATTTCCAACTTCATGCCATTTACAACCTCTCATCTGAGGCAGCTATTGAAGTACCAAATAGCGTAGCTCCTACAGGTAGCTTAACTGAACATCAGAAGAGGGAAATAGCAAGTCTAACTGGCAATGTTCCTCTAGCCCTCAAGGTTGTAGGTGCTATATTTAGGTTCCCTGATTCTCCTTCAGCAACCGTGGTGATAGAAGGATTAAGAGAACATTTGGTCGATACTCTAAGCCCAGAGGAACTCTATAGTAAAGAAAATGTGGCTGTGTTGATTGGCATTGCTTACAGTTTTCTAACACCAGAACTACAACAGTTGTGTAGTGACCTTGCTCATATGCCTGGTAGTTTTGATTATAGTAGTGCCAACTCTATGTTTAAATTTCATCCTAAGCTATCAAACAAACTTGTTATGCGGTCTTTACTAAAAACTAGCCATGGAAGAGAAAGATATCATTTTCACCCACTGATAAAGGATTATTGTCTTGGTCAGCACATTTGGTCTCCTTCTCGTCAGCAAGAATTTGATCGTGCATTCCAGAAATATTTTACTCTAGCTCTTGGAAATATATATGAGGAGAAAGAGTTAACAAAGCTGGACAAGGAAAAGCAAAATATAAAGCACATGTTCAGTTTGTTGAATAAATCTAACAACTTCAATTATACCTTTATTGCTGTTTCTGTTACACTAAAGGTATTGCGTTTGAATATGTTGCAGACCCGATTTTCACTTAGTGAAATACATATTTCCGTAACTATATTAGAAGCGATAGACTCGTATACTCTTGAAGAGGAGAAGCAGCTACCATCGTTTTTTGCCACTTACATTAGTATTGTTGAATTTGTTGCTGAACAAATATGGCAAACTAATAAATCAGGTGGTATAAATATTCTATCTTAAGCCCAACAAAGGATTGATAGAGGGTATCATTCTAATAATGTGTCTGATGCTGTTTATACAAAATTCTACACATTACTCGCTAAATATTGTGATTTAACTGGAGATTATGCTAAATCTAAACGGTATCATGCTCACATTCTTCAAACTGTACATGGAAAACTGCATCACTGTAAACCCAACTGTGATTATCCCATTGCATATACTACCATAGGAGATGAGCAACAAAAGTTTTATTGCAGGAAGAAAGCTTAAAAGCATCAACTACAAAATCTAAACATAAAGGAAAAAGCAATACTGCTGGTTAACCTCTACTATGACTATGATAACCGAGGTGAAGAGAGCAATGTAATGAGAATGTTGGAGCAAATAATTAATGAGGTGTACCCTGAATTAATTAATGCAAATCCTAAGGATCATGAAATTGATGTGTACTTTAGTGTTGTAAACATTTTATTAAGAAATCAAGGTTTTAAAGAGGATGCAATTAAACTTGAACACAAAATTATTGAGAACCATAACTCTTGTGATTGCTCCAGGACACTGAGAAGAATGAAAAGATACAGACAATTTGCAAAGGATTATATGAATAGGCATGAAGCTATTCTGCCGAACATTTGTGAATTCCGATGTGCAGCATACTTTTCTGAACTGGCAGAAGAGGCATACAGAGAAAAATGTTACATTGTGGTAATATGGGCAGCAAATAAGAGCTATACTTTGTATGACAAACTTGGTGGTATTTACACTATACATAAAGTTGAAGTACTAATTGGTTTGGGGAGAATTTATCATGAATTAGGAAGTAATTATACCGAAGAATTGATACATGTTATAGAGCTTGTCAATAATGCTGTAAAATCTCAATATTTTTCTTGGGAATTGCGAAAAATGAAGTTTGAAGTGTATAGTAACACTCTGCATATAAATCTGATATTTCACAGCCCACTTTTCTTTATTAGATATCTCATATTCATTAGTGGTATATTGATAATATTAATCATTATTGTGATCTGCTGTCTCCCGTTCTTGATTTGGACTCAATTCATAAAGGAAAGAGGAAAATTTGGAAACTGGAGTCATTGAACTGAAATATAGCTACCTGTGGTCTAATATTGTCATCAATAAGTATGAATTGTATGATAATCTACAGCAATGGAAGTCACCAGCTATTGTGTTCGTATTGGTAATTTTTGCTGTCATCTATTATCTTGCTTTGTTAATACTGCTGTGGGTATTTTATCGTAAGAAACGTTTTATTCGAATAATGATTATATTTTCATTACTGTTTATATTTATTGCAATTGTCATTGACTTGCTATGATTAACACTAGTGATTATTACACATCACATTACATATATCTATAATATGTCTTTGCTGCAATTTTAACCTACCATTTGGCATTTTAATTTACTATTATAAATAAATTATTAATAAAAATCATTAAAATGCAAACCTTCGTTGCAGACATGGTAGCGTATGCTGGTCTCAGAACAGACTTGTGCCGCGTGTCGTATTGAGAGCCGCCTTCACTTTCACGCATGCGGGTGCGCAGTAATTACGCGGCACAGTGGGAAGGACTTTTAATAGGCGTTCGGGGCTTTTCGTGGGCGAATCCTTGCAAAAGCATGGCAGCCAAGATATCCTTGGCTTTGTTTTTCTTTGCGGCTATGAATTTAGTCTCTTCTTGTAACGGTAAGCCCTTTCAAATGCGTTCTCACAACGAGTCTTCTCATAGATTTATACTTCTTCGGGAACCACCGAAATTACGTCTCCGAGGATGCGGGAACGATTGCAATCAACGTAACCTCAAGGGCAAGTTCAAATAGGAGAGCCTTCATCGAAATAGAACCTTATCATGGTAAGAAAAACTACCTATTCTTTTTCCTGCTATCCAACTCTTCTAATTAAAGTGGATTTGAATTATAATGCTATTGCTGGAAGAGACTATATCTTTGAAACAGCAACTCCATCATCAAATGTCGTTGACTTCATCTTAGCTGCTGGAGCCACAAGAAGTTTTAATCTAACCATCATTGACAATAGTGTTGCAGAAACTCATGTCAAAGTAATCCACTATCATGTCGGTGTGTATGATACTGATGGTACAGAATATTGTGACGATGGCTACATCTTTATTGGGGACAATGAGGGTAATCATTTATGAGTTGAATAAAGACATTCAGATCAGTTCTTATTGTTTAGGCTTACGTTTTGAATCCTTGGAGGATGGGATAAAGGTCAGTGAGGATGAGGGATTTGCTGAAGTATGTGTCACATACAAGGGAGATAATCTGCCTCCAAATATTAGTGCTCAGGTGTATGACTACAATTATGGTTAGTCAATAGTTTGAGCGAAATTAATTAATTAATGCATTATAATAGGAAATATACTCCAAAAATATCACTATGAATATTTCATTGGGTTTGGAGGTAATTATCCAGATAGTATACATGAGGTGTCCCTGAGACTAATGATCTCTTCTGTCAACCCTGGGCCAGTACTAGTTACTGTTGAAACTCTTGTTGGTTTTAGCTTCAGTGGTTTTGCTTCCAATGATGACATCTTAATGGTTGAACTCCCAAACACTCTTCAAGTAGTCAACAACACAAGACCTAATAAAGGAATTAGAGTATTTGCCGAGAACCAACAACCTATCATTGTCCGTGGTCTTAATTACTGGCGTCATTCTTCTGATGGCTTTCTTGCTCTTCCTTGTCATCACCTTCCAGTGGAACAATATGAATACTATGGGATATCATATGGTGTTGGTCATTTTGTAATTGTGGGTTGTGAGGATGACACTGTTTTTCATTTCAACTCACTTGTTGTTGAATTAGACAAGATGGAGACTTTTTTCTGGGAAAGTAGTGATTTTACAGGAACAAGATTAATATCTAACAAACCACTGGCAGTGTTTTCAGGAGCTCGGTGTACAAACACACAAGATAATTTCTGTGACCATCTCACAGAACAAGTGCCACCAACAGTCTTATGGGGAAGGAGATTTTTAAGTGCACCTCTTGCAAAGACAAGCACAGCATCAGACCTATACCGTGTTCTTGCTTCTGATGCTGACACAGAAGTTTTAGTTGACTGTGGTCCTGGTGGAACCTCAATGCTCAACCTTAGTTTTCCAGGGTCCTGGCTAGAAATAACCACTCCTGCAATGACGTACTGCTCAATTGTTTCAAACAACCCTATAATCGTGATGCAGATAGCTTTGGGACATAGAATTATTGGGGTTTATCTTGGTGATCCTTTTCTTATGATGGTGCCACCTATAGAACAATACAGCAACAATTACATCTTCAATACTACAAGTGAGCTCAAGTTAAACTATGTTAACATCTTTGTTACATCTGAATATTTTGAACCTGGCAAGATATTTTTTGATGAGCAGAGTCTCAGCAACTCCATATGGAATGAAATTAACATATCGGATACTGAGTTTGGATATTTCACTTACGTCAATATAACTACTCATGGGATTCACAAAGTCTATCATGTTGACAGAGCGTCTCGATTGGGAATATCTCTCTATGGATTTGATTACAATTTCAATTCTTATGGTTACCCTGGAGGTGTACAACTTCAGCTTGCTCAAAGTAATGTCTAAAGAGCAATGCTTAGTCAGAATTTTGGCTTTTCTTTGTAGGTGATGATGTTCTATTTGATGCACGCTCTGCAAAATTTCAAATGAACAATGGTGACCGAGTATGCTTCAATATGATGGTGATTGATGATGAGAAGGTGGAGTATGATGAAATATTCTCCCTTGGACTGCAGTCTGTAAATGACTCTTTAAATATTGATGAAAATTACTTTGATTACACCTTAATCACAATACAAGATAAAATTGAAGGTTTGTTCGATAGTTGGTGACGGTTAGTTGCCAATCTTATTTCTGTTATAGATTTCATATTATTTGGGTTAGAAAAGTCGTCATATACAGTAATAGAGGGTGATGGGCCTTTGACTGTGTGTGTTATTACAAGCGGTGGAGATGGAACAGAAATGTTCACTGCGAATCTCTCAACTATTATAGACAGCACTAGTGAGTATTTAGAGAGCTATATAGCTAATTCTTTTTTGAAATCATTCTTTTCACAAGCAGATGAGGATGATTACGAGTATATTAATACATTTCTTATAATTATGGCTAATTTGGAAAAGCAATGTTTTAACATTACTATCATTGACAATGAAATTGCTGAGGATTATGAGTACTTTATTCTTTCTCTCACATCTCTCACTCAAATATCTGGAAGCAAAATTTATGAGATTCCCACTCTTGAGGCAACAGTAACTATAGTAGATGATGAACGTAAGCATTTGTAGTTTAAATTCTCATGTTATTTAAATGACTATCAGTAACTTGTACTGAGATGTGTGTAAATGGAGTCTGTAGAGTTCCAGGGTTCTGTCAGTGATTTGAAGGATGGATTGGTGCTGCTTGCTCAATAGGTAAGTTTTATTAGGACCACCCAATTAAATTTGATGCCTTTCTAGAAATATGCCCACCTTGTGTTAATGGTGTTTGCAATGTAAACACTGGATTCTGTGATTGTCTTCCTGGATACACTGGTGCAGCCTGTGCTACAGGTTAGCTTTATTTACTGTGCAATATTACATTCAAAACATTTACTAATAATCATCAGATATACAAGAGTGTGAGATTAACAATGGAGGCTGTGATCAGATATGTACTGACTTTATTGGTGGGTACAGCTGTTCATGCAGGGAAGGGTTCACTCAGAGTGGAAGTTCCTGCACTGGTAAGTAAAAATTCCTCAGATTATAATACTGCGGCACTCCACATTTTTTGTGGGATGACTGTTTTGTTTGGTAGATATCGATGAGTGTGGAACATCTGGAGCTCATGGCTGCAGCCAGATTTGTGAAAACACTGTCGGGTCTTACTACTGTAACTGTAACCGTGGGTTCCAGTTGGAGAATGGAACAACATGTATAGGTATACAGTATAAAACTATTAACCTTATCCTTATGCTTTATGTTATATTTTGTGATCTTCACACAGACATAAATGAGTGTGATATATTTCCTCTGTGTGGGCAATTGTGTGTTAACACTGAAGGATCATTCAACTGTGCCTGTAGAAATGGTTACCAACTGTCTGGATCATATTTCTGTACAGGTATAATAATTAGTTAGTGCAAATTTCATGGATTGAGCTAATGCATCATTTATTTAGATATTGATGAGTGTATGGTAGACAGTGACAATTGCTATAAAATGGGACCTGCCCCTTCAAGATGTATTAATACCGAAGGAAGTTTCAGCTGTGCATGTGATCAGCATGTGGGCTATCGCATCTCTTCCAATGGCACCACCTGTGAAGGTAGCCAAAAATGGGACTAGAATACTAAGATTCTTGTCTGGAATAATTATACTGGCAGATATTAATGAGTGTGAGGAAGGAAGTCACATCTGCTCAGAGATATGTATTAATACTCCTGGGTCTTATGAGTGTGATTGTCCTGTTGGATATGAACTGCAAAGAGATCAAATATCCTGTGCCGGTGAGTAGTATAAACAACATATAGGTAAACCACTACTACACATTGTAATGTGTCTTAGAGGAATGCGGGGGCAGATCTCAAATTTACATAATGCGTATGGTAACAGCTGGTGTCTGGCTTTGAACATAGTGAAGTGGCATTCTGGGAAGTTCCACCATAGGGTTGCAATGATGATGGCTGCCTATTTCGTTATGACAATGTGGTCTTGGCTGCTTAGTTCTCAAAACATCACAAAATATTACCTTTCTTTTACTTGTATAATACAGACATAGATGAATGCAAGAGTCCAATGAGCTGCCAACACACCTGTACTAACACCATTGGCAGTTTTGAATGCAGTTGTGATCAAGGTTATACATTGATCAATGGTTCAATATGTGAAGGTAAGTCAGGTCACTTTTGAAAACACATAACATGATTATGTTATGCCATTTTAAAGCTCTTAGTTGCCATCCAGTGCTAGAAGCTCCACTTAATGGGAACATAAAATGTGACAAACAGATGCTAGGTGGGATATGTAATGTTACTTGCAATGAGAACCACACTTTGAGAGGATCAGAGAGCCGTACCTGTCTCCCTTCCCTCCAGTGGACTGGACGCCCTGCCATGTGTGATCCTCCAATGTGTCCTGACCTGAGTCCTCCTGAAAATGGATTTGTGTTGTTTCCATGTACCAGAGAGGAGGGTCATGTTTGTCGTGTTGCATGTGCACATGGTTTTATTACAGATGGGCCCAACAACCAGACTTGTAAAGAAGATGGGGTTGGAAACCTCATGTGGTCTGATGGACCAAAGTGTGTTGGTAAGTCCACACACATTAACTGCAGGGTAGTTGTAAACTCATACAAGTACACAGTAAGGGCCTTGTGCAGCATGGACATAATAGTCACATGTAGTTCCTATTTCAGCATTCTATGGATGTACTAATTTGAAGTAGCTATAGCATAGCATAGCAGGTGCAAGGGAATGTGTAGTAATTATGTTGCTGGGCTAAGTGTATTATGCAGAACTAAATGCCATACTTTTCACTATTTCAGAGGGTAGCCAATGTACCCCAAACCCCTGTCTAAATGGAGGATATTGTATAGAGGATGAGATGGGGTTTATTTGTGTGTGCAATGGAACTGCAACTGGCTATGAGGGACCAACCTGTGAAAAAATCATTATAAACTTCTTACCCTTAACTCTTGGTGACGGGGAAAGCTTTCCTGTTACCTTGCAAACAGATGTTGATGGAGTTGATCTTAAGGTCACAGTGAACCTAGACAAGCCAAGGTCACTTAGAGTACTGGATTTTAATGGAAATCCTACAACTACTGGGAACTTTGTTGGAGATGAGGAGGGAGTAGTAACGGTCACTTTACCTGATAACACTGCTCAACATGTATACAATCCTCAGCAGCAAAGTCTATTTATAGTTGAAACAGCCAATGAGACAATCTCATACTTTGACCAGTTTGATCTTCCCAGGGGTCTCTTGCTACCCAGTTGTTGCAGTGCAGATATAACACTTTCCTGTCCTCGTTCAACCCAATCAATATCACTCCTGTCATCGTGCCAGTGGGATACCACAAACAGGAGGGTGAGAGCATTTGGTAGCATTTTTGCACAGAGTGACAATCTATCACTACCAATATCTTTGTCTGGATTTCGATACAGGGATACAACTATAAAACAATTAAATGACTTAAGACCTACGCAAGGTGAATGCACACCTTGCGGTGAATGCAAAACTGGTTATACCCACACAGCACAGCATACATTAGAATTTATAAGGAGCAAAGCTCTAGCTTTTACTTTCATTCATAACATTCAGAAACTGCTTCCAACTTGGCTAGAAGTATATGTTGTTCCATCGGAATCAAGCACAACCTTGAGAAATGACATGTTTGCCCCGATTACTCTGTCTACTGAGCCTGTGTGGGAAATGGAAGGATGTGAAAAACTGACCGATTTAGTTGGTAGCAGATATACAGTGTTAAGATACAACAAGGAACTATCAGTTGTCATCAATGATCAGAGGTACAACTACACTACTGAGACTGGGAACACTAAAGGAGATATAATGTGTTTTGTGGTAGACTTGTGTCATGGGTCCAAGTCTCCAGTTTACATGCAAATTTCCCACCCAATCAATAAAATTTTAGTCTCACAGTATCTCAGTCAATTCACTAACAGAGGCTGGGAAATCACTATCAATACTGTGTCGGTCCACACACAACCTAACATGCCAAAGAATAACAGCACATTTTGGAATGGAAGGGAACTGATAGGAATGCCAAATATAGAAACAGACATTATTGTAAACGTGGAATTCAGTATTGGTTTTGATGAACACAAATTAAAGCTGGAATTGAAATACTATGGGGAGGCAGATTTGGACTACACAGTAAGATCATGTTTCCATGGAGATTTGAACATAATTTTCATTCCAGAACAAACATGGACTGTTAGATGGTTCAATGTCACTGCTTATTTCTAGCAAAATTGAAGGAATGGAGCAAGACTTTAAGCTGCAAGGCTACGACAAAGCTCATGGTCTCCTTCATATTGGAGGTAGGTAATATTAAAACCTTTACTGAAGCACTGTCATGCAACTATCAATACAGGTGGAACAGGACCTTGTATTAGTGTATATGGACTATCATTCAAAGGGAGCTACCAACCACAGCCTGGCGATGTATTCTTTTCACGCCTTCTCCGTTTCACTGAAGTTACTGAAAGCTGTAGTTTTGATGTTTTTCTTCCACTTAATGGTAGTTACTATCCAGCTCTAGGTGTTAGCCTACACACACTGTCCTCTTCTTTCTATTGGACAGCTTGTTTTGCCTGAAATGTCCCACACTTTTACCTTTGTCGGGTCCTCAAACCAAACCTGTTTCACTGACAATATTCTTGGAGTAACGAACCCTGCTCTAGTTATTGAGTCAGACTTGGTCAATGCACACTTGCAACTTGGAAACATCTTTACACTCCAGTCATATTCCAGTGGTCCTGATGTAGTGACTGTATTTGAAAGAGAGAGGTCTGGACCAGTGTCTCTGTTTCATTCAGTAGCAGTGACCATCTTTGGAGGAAGGTTTGAATCAGAGGCACGAGTGAGGAATGATGAGTTGACAATCTCCAGCAGTAATGCTAGTGTGTTTGGCTATCCAGCTGAGATAACAATCACTGCACCTACCATCAAGACTGACTGGCAGGACCTGGAATTGACAGTAGAGGGCTCTCTAATTGCACACGGTGACAATAGCTTCATAGAGAAACTCACAGATGCAGTTATAAACGGATTAAGAGTACTAATAGAGGCAGCTAATGCAAGAAAGGAGGTTGTGGAATTGGCTTTGAGTGGGTCGACTGAGAGATTACTTGATGCTGAGCGTCAACTCAACCAAACACTAGCAAACCTATCCTTTGCAGAAGAAGTTCAGAAGTCAGCAGCTGATATGATACAATTGGCAAGGGGAGAAAAAGATGCAATAGAAAAAGCCTTTAATGCAAGCCAAACTGAGCTACAGGAACTAATGGATGTTGATAATTTGTGCACAGAAGAGCCGTGTAAAGATGTATGCATGCCTGGAGAGATTTACACTGAGTGTACTGAACCTGTGTTTGTTGAAAAAACAGGACAGTGCCCTGTTCTTGTCAAAGAAAAGAAAACTATCCGCGTGCGTCCTTTCTACGAAACTAGAACAACCTGGAGGTTTGTAACACAGTGCATCTTAGAAAATGACCAGGTTTGCATAGAGGAAGAGTGCCCAATCGGAGTAAAACGAGAATGTCGTGGAGTTTGTATCCCAGTCGATTCCCAGGTTGAGGTTTTCAACTGGAGAACGATTGAAGTTGATGTACCTTCATTTGAAAAGTGTACTTTCAGAGTCTATAACTCTTCAGTCAGTAGTAAGTGTTACAAGAACGTGACATGTGCCGTGAGAGCACCAGACCCCTCGTGTGTTATAAGCAATGTAAGGTGTAAAGCAATGCTTCAGGCTCTTGCTGATAACACTAGCACTATTCAGAATGACACTAGGCTACTCTTTCAACAGTTAATTGATGCCCGTAGGAACCTATCACTAGCTATAGTAGCTCATAGAAGAGTTGGAGTTGATATTCAGGGATACGAACAGAGTATTAACCGGTCATTGGTCACATTGACAAAATTACATGAGGCAAGAATAAACTCTGAAAATAATGTTAAACATATTTTGGATGAGCTTGGGCCGCTACTCTCTATACATGAAAAGGTAAAAGGGAACAACTATTCAGAGATCTTCAACATCACCAGTGCAGTATTCAACACAAAGCTCACTAGTAATCCATCATCCATGGTTTTTGATATTACATTCGAAAGCCTCTTGAGTGAACCTAAAAGAATCAATCAGAAATCTTACATCTATATCTCATCACAATCAGAAAACATAAACTTTCAGAGGATAGCAGGAGATATAATTGACACAACATTCATTGGTGACTCAATGAGGATGCAGTCAAGAGTAGAGAGACAATCCGAAGTGGACATTTTCTCCCCAAGACAGGTATTTGCTTCCCGCTGCGCTCAGGTCTTCAACATTCAACAATTCTTCTCTGAGATATTCACCAAACTGACTGAGATTCAGGATATCATTAGCTCTTCTCAAGAAGAAACCTCTCAACTCTCCGAAAGTCTCAGTCAGTAGGGACCACAAGAAGACGAAGAATTTCAGGCCTACCTAGATCTCATTAAAAACTATGAAAATTTAGCCACAGAAGCAGTGCAGGCACTAGAAAGCACCATATTTTTAGAGTGGCAGGCCAGTATGGAGTTACTGTACTCTGAGTCAGGTTCAGTGGGAGAAGTGTCTTGTGATGGATTGGCTGATTGTCTTCAAACAGCAGTAGACAATCTGCGGAGCTTAATCAATTTGACCCCAGATAGCGAACTAAGTCCAGATTTCCTCTCACTGAGACAAAATTTCTCCCATATTGCTAATACCTTACTGGAATTGGCTATCTTATCAAACATCTCTATCAATGAGGGTGTGTCAAGGGTTGCCCCTATGGTTGACTTAATAACTACCTACACAACCAACAATTACTGGTGCAGTGAACCTCCAGTCATAACCACCCAATTACCTTCTCAGGTGAATGTATCTTTGGGGGATACCCTGCAATTATCGTGTGAGGCAGAGTCTGATCTAACATTAACCTACCACTGGAGAAGGTTTGACAATGTTCTTCCAGGGTTTAACACTAACCAATTAGTAATAGACAATGTACAGAGACAGGATTCGGCAAACTACACCTGTTTTGCTAGCAACCCAGTCGGTATTGCAGAGTCAGTCACTACCAGTGTGACAGTGTACGAGCTGCCAGAGTTCTATCTCTTACCAGAGTCTGTAGTGACTTATTTAGGAGATGGAAATGGAGCTTGGTTTGCTTGCAATGCAACAGCCTGGCCCTATCCAGGATGGAGGTGGTACTACCGCAGTAACTCCAACCAAAACTGGACACTAATTGAAGGAGAAGAGACCAATGAATTACTGATCACAAATCCACAGGAAAAAAACCAGGGTATGTATTTATGTGAAGCCCTCAACTACCATGGCAGTGTTCGATCACAGCCAGTAACTCTAACACTCCTTCCGTTCACTGTATCTCAGCATAAGATCCCATTACAGTTCACTGTGTTCAGGAACAAAGGATCCTGCTCTCTAGCAGATGTATATGACTCTTTATACAATCTATTATCTGAGACCATCAGCGGAGAAACTGCCATCATAGATGATTTCAATATAACAGAACTCGACTCTGAGAATTTTGATGTTTCACTGAGTCTTGTCAGTAGAAACGTCACTACTAACTATCTTCATTTCAGCACATTTGCCGAAATTGCAAACACTGCTCTCCCTCATGCACGGAGTCTGCGCAAGAGCATACAACTCATCAGAAATCTTCTTAATGAAGACTTACAGGGAGGTATTGATCTTGGACGTGGATCTTCAGCATCTGGGTCTGGGTCTTCAGTGCAGGACTGCTTCATTAGTACTATAGATGATTCTATTGTTATGGGGCAACTGAGTTATGTGTGTCCACCAGGACAGAGGCTCAACTCTGACTACCTTCTCTGTGGTAGGTTAAGTATTCTCCAGCTTTCTGTCTTTTTTGTTCAGTTTATGTTTATCTATAGTGAGTTGTGAGATGGGACACTACTCTGCTGAGACAGAGCGTTCTCGGATTGTGAATGGAGTTGGATTCACTGAGAATGTACCAGTCTGCAGTCCATGTCCACTGGACTCTTATTCTGACACTATCGGGAGTGACACCTGTACTCAGTGTCCCAGGTACCACAGTACCTCATCCACTGCAACTGCTTCACTAGACCTGTGTATTCGTGAGTTTTTTTCACTTTTTGTAACACTAGAACTAATGTTATATTTTGTATGAGTAGCACAGCCTTTGGCCTTGGAATGTGAGACTATGACCACTGATGGCCACATTGATATTGACTGCAGAACTAACAGACCTCCTCAGACCATTTTCTGCTCCTTCAATGAAGGACTCAAACATCCTTGTATGACCTCCATCACTAACTCCTGATATCTCTCAATTACTGTTGTATGTCTGACAGGTTCTTACCCAGTGGCTATCAACATAGATGTATCTCCTCTGGGGAACCACTCACTCACAATCTTTGTGGAAGATGATGAGGGATTCCAAGCTCAGACCACTGTGGCTTACTCCCTCCAGGATGACTCCAGCCCAACTGGTTAGTTTATTCTTGCAAGCTCCAATGAACGGATATATTTAACCCTTTCCCTTGCAGCTCCTCCTGTAGTTCCTTCCCTGGTGGTAAAGTTTGTTAAGGACTCTCCTCGTGTCCAGGGAGACTCTATAGAGGCTGACATCCTTCTCTCTAGACCTGTCCAATCCCTTGTCTGTAGACTGGTTATTGTATCAAAAGCAGAAAACTTCACCTCAGAGAAAGATTGTGAGTTTCCAGTTATAATTAAGAAAAGAGTATATAGCTCTTTTTGTTTATTGTGTAGGTTCCGGTGGTCATGTGATGTTTTCTGGATTAAGTCCTGCTGTCTACACTTTGAGAGTGATTGCTACTAACCGCAAGCCTGACAAAGAGTTCATCAAAACACGTTTAGAGATTACTAATGATACATCACGATGTACTCTTCACCTCATTAATGACAGAGTGAGTGTGGAAGGAGACAGTGCCACAGTAGAATTTACTGGGAGGGGACCTGTCGAGGGTTACGGCTGTCAACTGGACAGGATGGAGTTTTTCCAGTGTATGTATTTCATATGGGTATGTAGCTACACTAATGATCTTTCTTATGTTTTGATAGGCACTAGTCCGTTGGAACTAAGTGGACTGAATATTGGAAGACATACTTTGAAAGTGGTACCCATTGGCTGTGGCAGGAATAGAATGATCATCAACACTAATATTTTTATTGTTGAGTGATCCTAGTTTTATATAGCATTTTTAGACATCGAAAACATCTGCTTAACTGCAAAGATACTGAAATATTACTTAGTTGTGTTATTGCATGTGACTGTTACATTACTTTGAAGCTGTTTTTGGTATCACAAAGCACGGTAGCGCTTTGTATATAGGGATGGGCAAGGTTTACTATGGGGCCAATGTATGGGGCTATG
>JAODVQ020186355.1:0-14439 GCA_025400075.2 Phenganax stokvisi
CTTGTGTAAACACTAAGTTATGCTAGGGACTGAAGAGCATATTATGTGTGTAAATGGGTAACTTAAGAAAGAAAACTTACTTAGGAAATTACCCACGCGGGCTAATTATTACAAGGTAGTTCATAAACATGGAGAAGTTTATCTATAGTTATTGAAGGGTAGTCACATGAGAACATAGAGTAGGAACATACTAGCAGTGGTACTACAGGAGAGAGTAGTAATGAGAGCTTGTGAAGGAGAAGATGACAGCCATCAATCACAGCCATCTCCAAACTCATCAATTCCGGAATTCAGCCCTCCCACAAGAACAAAGAGAATTAAATGCAAGTTTAGGACAATCGGTACACATTACATCCTCCTTGTACTCTTCATCAGCTTCAGTATCTCAGCCTCCTGTACATTGAATGTAAATACCATCCACAAGTACCATGTGGGTACGATAGCTGACTACATGGGTCTATTGGCGCTCATTATTTCACTGTTAGTAGTAAGTTTCTTACCCGAAGTCTTCATCACTCGATATAAACTGATTAGCTTCTCTCTTAAAGTACTATGGATTCTTTTTATCGCAAATTGTTGTCTAGTTTTAGCTCTAGACTACTGTTCCAAAGCTGTGACATTCATTATCCAGTTTATCATATTTAGTCTAATAGCGCTACCTACTGCAGCATGTCTGGTTAGTGTGGTACAGCTGGGTACAGATCAGCTTATCATTGGATCACATACTAACATCTCTTCCTTTATCCAGTGGCTAGTATGGTCAACTGGCTGTGGTGTGATACTCGCAAACGTGTTCGGGAATGCAATTTATGAATGTGCTGAGTTCAAGGTCCATGAAGCCGACATGATAATATCTCTAGTGTCTACTTTCCTCCTCTCCCTGTGTGTCATTCTGTACTCTTTACTTGGTCATCGATTAGTTCAAGAACCAGTCACCATTAATCCACTAACTCTCATCTATCAAGTACTGAAATATGCTGCAAAACACAAGTACCCAGTCAGAAGAAGTGCCTTCACCTACTGTGAGAATATTCTACCATCACGACTGGACTTTGGGAAATCAAAATATGGAGGACCATTCACCACAGAACAAGTTGAAGATGTCAAGACATTCTGGAGGATTATACTCGTTCTTCTAGTAACTTCCTTACTAGCCTTTCCTGTGAGAGCCAACTGGAAAACTTCCATCAATTTGTATTCTCTGACAGCTCAGTTGAATTTCATTGAAGGCTACACAGAGCATATGTTTGGTGTGGTCATAGTCTGTATCCCACTCTATGAGCTACTGGTGTATCCACTGCTGAGAGAGAGAGGTCCACGTATTCTACAATCAGTTGGAATCGGAGCTGCAGCAACTATACTATCATCATTATTTGGACTAACAGCAGAGACTGTCCAGTACTTCATCAATAACACTCAGTGCTTGCCAACAGAAAGTCTAAGCTGTTCCCTCTCATTAACTCCATGCAATATAGTAACAAACTTTGCAATTGTATTATTGATAAAGTCTACTTTAGAGTTTGTATGTGCTCAGGCTCCATACAATATGAAAGGTCTCCTTTATGGTGTGTGCATAACATCAGGTGTGACAACAGCTGGAGCTGGATTAACTCTCCATTGGATTTGGAAGAAGGTAGAAAAAGCACACCATAGTAGCTATGGAATATTGTACTATCTGACTACTCTAGTACTAGCAGTGATATCATCAGTATTACTGGGCTGTGTGATACGATGGTACAAGATAAGAGAGAGAGATGAGATTACAGGATCGCAAACCATGGTGGAGGAAATTTACTACAAATACCAACAGCAAGAAGATAGTCAACAACAAGAAGATAGTCAATAATAAAAAAAACGTACACTGACTCATTCACGGGCACAGAGACAATAACCGTAATTCGTGTGGAGTTAGACAAATTATAATACTGGTTTATTAACTCTTACTCCACATTAATATACATACAGTAAATAAGTCATTCATTAATAAAGGGTACACTCATAATAATGATATATTTTGTAATAGCAATGATAAAGCAGATAAATTTGCAGGAGTGAATCTTGCAGTGAGGTTCATAGCTTATTCCTATTTTCAGATGTGTGATTGAGCTCAAGTGTTAATAACGCCTGCAACTGTCAACTAAGTTGGGTTTCTATAAAGAATTCCTATATAACTGGGGTGTATATACACATGTGTTGGCTAACACACGCGTTTGGTTATTCATGGCACAAAATGGACGGTGGTAGGTAGGGCACAGATCTCAGAGGTGGATCGCTTCCAGAAGAGGCCCCAGCGCTTTGAGTGATGCTTGTTAAATATGTGCTGAGATAGCAATATCTTTCTCAGAAAAACTGAAAGCTGAAAGATACACATACACACACAGCAGTAGCAATACAGTATCCCTCTGCCTGCATGTGTGCCAAGGGTTATCGAGGTACCATCTCTAACAAAGAGGAGGCAACTCTTAACCTCCCCCTCCAACAGTACTTTGTGATAGGTGGAAGTTCAATACATGCACCTTGAATGCAGTTTACATTATCAAGTGCTACATGTTAGACACGTGACGGGGGAGAGCAACTTGGAAGGAGCAAAGTTAGAATATCCACAAATTAAAATAACATTTTTAACCATTAAAGAGAATTTAAGTGGGCGATTTCAACTTTTAATTTTGGAAAACACAACACAAGATATAGACTGTGAGGGCAACTCAAAACAAACAATGTTATATGAGTGAATACGAAAAGTTAGTTAGGTAGGAAAGAATAGTCTCAATTGTATAAAGAGAAAAAGGGAGTTAGTAACTTTAGTTGTAAGTAATGGCAGCCATTCAAAGAGAAGAAGAGAGTGCTAGATTTATACAACAATAATCACCTCATCCCTCAATTCCTGAACCCTCTCAGACAAGGAGGACAAGGAGAATCAAGTTTAGAACCATAGGATCATGCTATATACTACTGCTACTATTCCAGAGTTTTTGTGTCTCTTGTTCAGTGAATATTATTATCATCCATAAGTATAATCTGATTCACAATGCAAGTTATGCTGCTCTACTGACACTAGTTGTATCACAGTTGATAGCTAGTTTCCTACCAGAGATGGTCATCAGTCGATATAAACTAACCTCCTACTCCTTTAAGGTGTTATGGGTTCTCTTAGTAGGTAACTGCATATTAGTGGCGACTAGATCTATTCTCCCTGCTACCGTGATATTTATCATCCAGCCTGTCTTGCTTAGTTTGGTATCACTGCCTACTGCAGCATGTCTTGCTAGTGTAGTACAGCTGGGTACAGATCAGATCATCACTGGATCACATGCTAACATCTCTTCCTTTATCCAATGGCTGGTATGGTCAACAAGCAGTGGAGGAACAGTTGTATACATTTTAGCAGTTGCAATTTATGACTGTACTGAATATGAAGCTGAGGAAGCTGATATGATTCTCTCTCTTTTATCTGTTTTCTTCCTTTCTCTCTGCCTTATTTCCGACTTTCTACTTGGTCATCAATTAGTTCAAGAACCAGTCACCAGTAATCCCCTAACTCTTATCTACAAAGTTCTGAAGTACGCTGTAAAACACAAGTACCCAGTCAGAAGAAGTGCCTTCACCTACTGTGAGAATATTCTACCATCACGACTGGACTTTGGGAAATCAAAATATGGAGGACCATTCACCACAGAACAAGTTGAAGATGTCAAGACATTCTGGAGGATTATACTCGTTCTTCTAGTAACTTCCTTACTAGCCTTTCCTGTGAGAGCCAACTGGAAAACTTCCATCAATTTGTATTCTCTGACAGCTCAGTTGAATTTCATTGAAGGCTACACAGAGCATATGTTTGGTGTGGTCATAGTCTGTATCCCACTCTATGAGCTACTGGTGTATCCACTGCTGAGAGAAAGAGGTCCACGTATTCTACAATCAGTTGGAATTGGAGCTGCAGTAACTGTATTATCATCATTATTTGGACTGACAGCAGAGACTGTCCAGTACTTTGTCAACAACAACCAATGCTTGTATAATGAGAATCCAAGCTGTTTTCTCTCATTCTTTCCTTACTCTCTCATTCGTGTGTTTGCCATTGTAGTGGTGATAAAATCAATTGCAGAGTTTGTGTGTGCTTAAGCACCATACAATATGAAGGGTCTCCTCTATGGGGTGTACATATCCTCCAGTTTGATAATTGCTACTGTCGGTGCATGTCTTTACATGAAATGGAAGGATATGAAGGAAGTGGACAACAGTAGCTATGGAATATTGTACTATCTGACTACTCTAATACTAGCAATGTTATCCTCAGTATTACTGGGCTGTGTGATACGATGGTACAAGATAAGAGAGAGAGATGAGACTACAGGATCACAAGCCATAGTGGAGGAAATATACTACAAATACCAACAACAAGAAGACAGTCAACAACAAGATGGTAGTCAACAACAATAAGATAGTCAACAACAATAAGAAAAAGTAACTTTTCATACTTTTAGCACATACACTTTCACACTTGTACAGGAACACTCACGAGTAAGCCTTACTTATAGTCATTAGTATATACACAAATAGTTTGTTTTTATACTAGAGAAATGTTTAACATCCATTTTGTTTGGTCCATGTTTCTGGACATGCACTGGATGCTGTGCAATCGTTCACACAACACATGTCCTGTTGTGCAATTACTTGTTGACATGTAACATGCAGAGTTGTCGGTCATGTGTTAAGAATAAATTACCAAAAAGCTGCTCATATGCACCCCTCCCCCTCCCCCCACACTCGTAATGAATTATTGGAACACATAAACAGGGTAAAAGTAATTGTAGAGGAGCTTACGCCTGAACCACTGCAGAGAATCCACTTTTAAAACTCTGAGTTATCATTTAAGTACTTTTTTGCTCTAACATCAAACTACAGAAAACAAGTGTCTTAGCTTTCTAACACAGCAGTTCTTCGTCTACACACTACATACGTATATAGTTCATATTCCAGTTATTTTAATCAGTTGACGGTGTACACACCTAGGGCAGTTATAATGCCATCTTCATATCCGTAGAAGCCAGTTATCTTCCCACGTACACATCCTCTGTTGACTTCTTCTGAAGACGATCCAAATGGTCCATAAACTACACTAGTTCCATCTGGTTTCGACGAGGTTAGTGATAGTGACTCCAGGTTGTACTGAGTAGAGTTTGCCTCAAGTTGTGTGATCATTTCGTCAGGATCAAGATCAATGACCGTTTCATTTCCGCCATTCCCTCCGTGTTTATCTCCTTGCACGATGTCTCCCCATACTGATATATAGTCCACCTGGATGGCAAGTACAGCACTCTCATCATGGTAAATAACTATCTTGTCAATGTTTGCAATGGGGTAAGTGCGGCTAAGCAGAGGGTCGGTCCACTCATTCCCCGACAAAACTCCTAATTTAGGACCCTTAGCCGAGAACTTAACTTCATAACAACCAAGACTATACAGCTTTTCTCCAGCAATGCCAAAAAATCCTTTGATGACGTTTCCTCTTATCGTACCAATCCTGGGACACCAACAGATTGTACCCAGTAGATTAGCTATCTCAGTGCCTTTGTTCATATCCCTAGTCGTGACAGACAAGCAAGACATATAGTTATTAAAACCGTAGACGGTGAATCGTGTTACCTCCTCATAGTCTTGTATGTAATGTCCTGCACCGTGAGGAACATTTATATTGCCATTAACTTTCTCAACGTGTGTTCCATTCAGTGTTACGTATCTAACTTTGATACCAGTAAAGGTAGTGGTAGAATCCCAGTACACTTGAATATATGACATTTTTCCAAATTCATTTGCAATCACGTCATGATCGAAAGGTGTACCGGATACTGAGCCATTCCCTATCATTGCTGTCTTGACATAGCCTCTAACCGTGAAATCATGTATCATAGTAGTATTGGTAGCATTTTGAGTAACAGTGACGTTATCTTCCTCGTTACGACTAGCCTCAACATCCATTGAATCACTATCAACAGAGATGGCTAAAACTAGGAAAAAAATCACGCTAGCTTTTACAACCAGCATTACCAATTCTCTATACCAAATAACAAATATATTGACTTAAAATCTGATGAATTTACTACTATACAGTGATTTTAACTTCCACCGGATCACTGGCAACTATTAGAGTCGAGGTTGAACACGTCCTTAGTACTACACATACACTCGACACTGTAGGAGACTTACACAAAAGAAGGTAATGGCCGTGTGGGGGGGGTCACTCATGGTGAACTACACTAATGGTAATAACAGAAAACAGGGACTAAGTAAACACTACAACCATCATGTGCCATCAGCATGATCTTTGAGTCATGATGCGGAAGAAATTTCTTCGAGAAAAGATAAATTTTTCTTCCCTATGCCCAGTGTTCTTTATGCATGACACATCCTTCTAGACACAAAACAGAGTGAGAGGAAGGCAAGGTAAAGGCACAACACACAATTCAACTACACACACGACAGCTAAAATTTTCCTGCCCAGAGATATCAGGAGCAGTTGGTGTTTAGGCCTCTCTCCCCAAAGAGGTATATATGTAGTTCGCTGTGTGGGTAATAGTGGCTGATGCTCCAGACAAGGTTCTGCTTAAAGTGGTGAAATGTAGCTAGCATTAGCAATGCTTTGCCCAGAGTGGTTGGTATATTTAAAGCAAGGTTCTGCTTATAAAGTTCTTTGTTACTTGAGTTACTAACAGAACAATCACACAATCTCCACTGTATAAACTAAGACCATAAATCACTACTAAACTGTGATTAGGATTTATACTAATGGTCCTACTAATGGTTCTACTTATGGCTTTATACTACTACAAAGTTCATCATCTACTTTTCTATTCTATTATGTTAAGATATCCAGTGTTTTCATCGCTCCATAAACACACCAATTGCACCCAGCGTATTTCGAGCAAAGCCATAGAAACCAGTTATGACACCCTGAACAGACCCAGTGTACTCTTCTGCTTCAGACGATCCATACGGTCCGTGTTTTACGAGAGTTCCGTCTGGTTTTGTGGAGGTGAACGAGAGAGCTACCAAATTGTCATAGGTGAAATTGGCATCAACTTGCGTGAGCACTTCACCAGTTTCGAACCCGATGACCGCTGTCCTATCACCTTGCGTTCCATGCATCTCTCCTCTCACGACATCTCCCCACAGTGATATATAGTTTACTTGAATGGCATATACAAAATTTATACCATAATGTATAGTGAACCCTTGGATCTTGGCAATAGGCTGAGAGCGGTCGAGGAGAGCATCACTCCATGGTAAACCTACAATGCCACCGAATTGAGGACCTCTGACCGGTTTATTAACAATGTAGCCTCCAATGGCTACCAGAGTTTGACCAACAATACCATAAAATCCTACAACATCACCGAAAAAATTGCCAACTTCATCTGCACAATTTGGTCCTAGATTATGCGCAGATTCTCTTCCATCCTCCTCATCCCTTATGACAAAACGCAGGCAACTGATGGAGTCTGGAAATTTATACACCTGCATGGACACAATTACTTCGGAGTCTTTAATATCCATAGTCTCAATAGCAGTATCTTCAATATCTCCGTTGTTTTTCATTGTAACTAAACTCCCGTCTTTTACTAGGTAGGTGGTCTCAATTCCAGCTAATACTCCTAATACTTCATTACTCCAGACAGTAACAGTCGATATTTTAACTACTTCATTGTATACAACTTGGTCGTTGAAAAAAGTCCCGTTTAGTGATCCACCACTGGTAGCCAGTTGAGTATTGGTGTAGCCTTGACCTGGGATGCGTTGGATGATTGGGATGGGAGGAGGAGGGGTCGCGTGGCAATCCTGCGAAGGGTCATCTCCCTGGACAGAGTTGTAGCAGGATAGGATGATAACAAAGACCTCTAGGAACCTCATGGCTGGTTGGAAACTGTTTATGGCTCTAGAACAAGGTCACACACACTATATGATGTAACAATTGTACTAAATGGACTATACTACTCAATGCATTACGTCGTCCTCTTTTGTCTATCCGTCCTAGCACAGGGGGACATTGCGGCTTTTTCTTTACTTTCTTAGAACTTTCAATACCAATTTACGGTTACTATAATGTTGCTGTTATGCGGTGTCATAAACATACTCTATATTGGTACTTTTGCTCTGGAAACCATTATCAATATTGAGCCTTAAACTATTCCATTCAATACATGGAAAGTGCCAATACATCAGCAATGTATTACTACTGAGTGTATATAGCGTGAAAACAACTGATTTATTGGAAAATTTGCAGGCGTAGATCTCGCTTAAGCTGGTTATTACAATATTGGCCGCAGCTACGCACACAGGGAAATAACGTATTGCCGCACCGTGCCATGCTGCGAGGATAGAATTGATTTCTAACTGCGTGGCATTATTGTGAATCTAGCTTTTGAGTGCTCTAACTTCATGAATCAACAAAAATTTAATTGCAATAACTAAATACTTGTAGTTTGTCAATGACAACCATGCACTGTGCATAATGCATATATAGACTACTTCCACCTACGCACAACTAGGCTGGTTCGGTTCCAGCCAATGACAAGACTTAAAAGTCATCCACAACAAGCATGCTACTAGCTACTCATTATTTCTACTACACTATATAATATACAGATTAAGCAGTTTTTGTTATCTGCTAACTACAACTACAAACATATTGCAGTTAAAGGAGGAATCTATATTGTTGGTTCCATGATGAGTGCACCAAGAGAATCCAATACATCTCCTTTATGACCATAAAATCCAGACATTACACCATGTAGAGAATTAGTAATGGGGTTGTTAGCCACCGACCCATAAGGTCCATACATTTTCATCTGTCCACTCGATGATTGGACGTAGAAGGTAACTGAACCTAGCAGAGAGGCACTAGACTTTGTCTCCATTCCAATGAGGAATTCGTCGTCTGCTATGCTAAAATTAGATGGTGAACCTCCACTGCCTCCTTGTCTCTCTCCCTGTACGACTGCACCCCAAGGAGTCTTATACTCGGACTGGATAGCGTCTATCGACTGACCGTGGTATACAGTTACTTTTGAAACTCTGACGAGATCTGGATTATACGCGATGGGATCAAGCCACTGCCTTCCCCCCGGTCCTCCAAAAGGTAAAGTAGGGACAAAAATTTTGACAGTGTAAACCCCTAATCCTTCCAACGTATCACTGAAAGAGCTATAAAATCCCTTTATATTAATTCCTTCAACACGCTCTTCACTGCAAGAAGTATCAGACCCAATATTGAAAGTTTGACCCTCCCCACTTTTCATGTCAGTTGCAGTTAGAACAAGGTGCACATACTTGCCACGTGTGTAGCAAACTCCAATGGCCCAAATCATCCACGAATCAACAATGTCAATTTCTCTGGCTGTTGAAGAGAGGATATTCCCATGGTGTTTCATCTGAACGTAGTTTTCATAGGTATTTTTATACGTTATTTCGATCCCAGTAATATCATGCTTGTCATTGTTATACACCTTGATTTTGGCAATTCCAGCAAATTTATTGTGTTGCACTTCGTTGTCATAAAATCTATAACCGAACATGCAGTTATCAGTGACCATAACTTTATTGTAGAACTGCAATGGGTTGGACGCGCGAAGATTTGATGTGTTCACATTTGAGACACTACCAAAACGTTCTCCAGTGTTGCTGTAACCTCTTTCAGTTTTGAAAGGCTCACTTTGTACAGTGAAGAAGCAGAAGAATACAAGGAACCAAAAACATTTCAGTGACTTCATACTTCTTAAACCCACACTCAGAGTGACAAAGTGCTATCAACAAAGTTGGTGCTCTTAAAATACCCATAAATACCCAATGCAGCATCATTAGCATCCATTAGCATCCATTAGCACCATTATAACATCTTACACTGAGTATATTCTCCCTAGTAGTAAGTAAGTGATCACAAGATCCAGTAGCTACACGTGCAATGCAAGTGCTACCAAACCAATTGTAGGTCATCTGAATTTATTGAGACTATTGTGTGCTAGCAGAGTTCAGTCTGATTCCTCCTCCCTTGAGTGTTGTGCTGTTGACTTGGGCCATCTACCAATCCCCTGATAGTCTAGCTCAGTTGGTAGAGTGTAAAATGAATCATGTGATTCAATGTATATCCACCAGGGCTACAGCTATTGAGTGCATATATACACACCTTTACTTATCCTCACATGGCATGGTGGGTGTTCGACACAAGTGTTGTTAAGTTATTTTTTTACCCAGCCTAGTATCGTCACTGGAAAAAATGGGTATGGCTATGGTTGTAGCTGACGTATCATTGGCACCAGCCCTGAGTATGAACCTGTTTGTCATTCCTTTATGGTCTAAGGTTACATATGCTTTCACGTCACAAGACCAAGAAGAAACACTGGAGCTGTGTGTAAGATATCTCCTATCTAACACTGGAGTCACGTGTAAGAATCTAACACTGGAGCCACGTGTAAGATATCTACACTCTTAGCACTCCCTCTCTAACATTTCACACGAGCGAAAAAGCCATAGGATTTTATGGATTAACACGGGAACAGTTTTAACACAATGCCCTCTACTTGTTTCTAAATGGCCATCCCATTTGTTCTTAACAATGACTTTGAAAGTAAAGAGATCCATTATCATAAAGTGGTACCTATTGTATGGGTAGCTAGAGAATATGGTGCTTCTTCTTAGTCCTTTTAGTTCACTTCGACTTTGTCTTCATTCTCCTCCTTCTCCTACTTACCCGCTACCTCATCTCCTCCTCTCCTTCTCATCTTTTCATTTTTCCACTGATAAGCAGGATTAAACTTGACTAGACTGGCTCCTTATGTAGTCACATCTGCACAATGTGCTATAAAGCTCAAAGACACGTGAACACAACCTTACTTTTGCTGGAGTGACATTATTTGTATATATACACATGAAGCTGTTGTGTGTGATTTTTGAGTAGGATGGATGCATTCTGCGAGGGGAACGAGAGTATTAGCATATTTAGAGACCGTCATAGTATCGTGTAGTAAGATAATAAATAATCAAGACAGAGGTAATCCCAATAGTGTTCCGCATGAATTTAAGCAGATACAGGACATAGGCAAGAGATGAGAGGGCCATTGCTAATGGTATTTGCAGAGTCCTGTGCTCAAGCATGGCATAGTATCAAACTTTGACTATACTTGATTGGTGATACAATACTGACTTTGTAGAATTCCAAATACACTTTGGTGGAATTGTCCAAACCTAGACTGCTGGTATATCTTACAAAGAGGTGGTGATATGAACTGTATATACCTATACAATGAAGTGCTGCTTCTGTCCGCTTCATATCATGTAATTAATATATACAATTGTTTTATATATGATTCTATGATCTATAACAACTACTAACATGCAAAATAATTTTATAACTCAGTCTAAGCATAGCAGTTCGTGCTTTCTGCTAACTATACCACTACAAGCATACTACAGTCTAAGGAAAAATTGGCGTTCTTCATTATTCCATGGTGTAGACACCAAGAGAATCTAGAAAATACCCTCCAGTACCATAGAATCCTGTTATTATCCCATAAACAGAACCACCAATGAAGTTCTTTGGTGTAGTTCCATAAAACCCGCGTAAACTCACTCTTGAACCATATAAATCTGTGACATAAAAGGCTACTGAACCAAGAAGAGAGGCACTGGATTTGGTCTCCATCCCGACAAGAACTTCGTAATCCTGGATGTAAATGGTACTCGGTGTCCCTCCACTACCTCCATGTTTCTCTCCCTGGATGATCGCACCCCAAGGAGTCTGGTACTCAGCCTGAATAGCGTCTATATACTGACCGTGGTAGATGGTGATTTTAGTAACCTTGGCGATAGGAGCTGAAATATTTAATATGGGATCAGTCCAGGGCTGTCCTCCAGAACCTCCGAATTTCAGACCAATCACAGACTTTCAAACTGTGTAAACCCCTAGTCCACTGAAAGCCTTATGGCCAGTCAATCCAATGAGGCCAAAAAATCCTCTAACATTTCCATCAATTTGAACAATCTCGCAATCTGTGTCCTTCCCTACATATACAGTTTCTGTATTGTCTCTTTTCAGGTCATACACAATCACTCCTAGTCCTACAAAAGTATCATCACGGAGACAGAATCTGACACCAATAATCTCCCAGGTATCTATGATGAACATCCACTTGGAATCTGAACCAGCAATATCTCCTAAGTGATGACCAGATGACTCATATCCATCACTATCCCTGTAGTATATCTCTATTCCACTCATTATATCACCACGTAGAAATATGCACATTAAGTATATTTTAGCTCGATGCCTGTCATAAGCAAGATCATCAAAGTATTCTCCTTCGTTGAAGTTTCCTCCCATAATCATATTGGATTTGGTGTAGTATTTTAAACAGTTGGGTACAGGCACACTAGTTAGAGAATACTCACGACCTATAGCGCGTCCACCAGCGTTGTAATCATCTCTTTCAACAGTGACCGACTGACTTTGTACAGAGGAGAAGAAAAGGAAGAAACAGGAGAAGATAAAAAGCAAAACCATCCTCAGAGACTTCATATTTCGCAAAACCTGCACTCAGCATACTAATAAAGTCTGTTCTCTTATGTACCCAATGTAGTGTCCATTAGAACATCTCATAGATAGTACATTGTAAGCATCTGTACACATCCACAGAGGGTGTTACCATAACATTATGTAAACAGGGTCTGCAAGTACATAGTTGAAGGATGGGACATAACCCCTTAAACTCTAATAGGAAGGTGTGGCCACTATATTGCGCATTGGCAAGACTTTAAATGGTTGCACGGTCGCAGAATGAAGTCAGGCAAAGCTAGCATCCATACACACTGGAAGCAAGCAAAGTCAAATAGAATAGTACCTATCATTATCTTAAAGCTGCTTGCACCAATCTTTGAAGCATTATAGTGTCACATGATTATTACCCATGGTCATAAGACTGTGATCAGATTAAAAAAAGATACAGTCACTTTGATTATGAGTACTATAGTGGGCTATGCTAGTAATCTATACACTAATGCATCCTCTGATTTTAGCTCTATCTGGCTAAGTACTTGTGGTTGTCCTCGCATACCCTGTCATACAAGTTTCTCAACACAAGGTCTAAATAAGGTTAAACTATGCCCACAAAAACACAAGTTATTGATGGTAACCAATCATTGGATGTATACAACTTCATCATAAGGTCAGATCAGACTATATCAAGATTATAAGACTTCATTCCATGTATATGCATATAAAACACTGGCCAAAAAGCTAATATGGGTTACTTGTGGATTCACATGATAATGATTTCATCTTGATGCCCACTACCTGTTCCCAAACAGTTCCACCTAATGACCCATTACCACGGCATAGTGCCAATCATAGAGATAGAGATACTTGAAACAAGGACATACCTTCACAAATCCAACATTTAGATAGGACTTCCAATTATGATGTTGTGGATGAAGGATGGTGGAACCAATGTTACCATTGCATCACTCAAAGTACCAACTGATGCATACTAGCAAGACTTTCACAAAGGGCTGCAATCTGGTGGCTAGCTTGCCTTAGACACTAGAACATGACTCATGAAGCAAGAATGATGCGAACAGTAGCTTTCAATACCTCAAGAGTAATACAATATTTTTGCAAGATTAACTTATAGTAGTTTTACACTGTAATCATCTTGCACTTAAGTTGAGCCAGCAGGCTTGTCGCCTATAGTACGCTTATATCACTCTTTTCTTTTGGACTGCTACACGACAGATGCTGTGACGCAATACACAGGAACAGTGAAAAACAAGTGGACAAAACGAGTTGCGTAATTAACCTTACCTTTATATACGTACTTACCTTACCTGTAATCAGTAGTGGTACATTAACAATAAACCACAGCATGATTATATAGTATGGTTAGTATTTTGTCTGGTACTCTATAGTTGGTTTTACCATGATCAGTGGCAAAGCAATCAATGATGTCAATATTGTCCCATAGAGCTTGCTGGTCGTCACGGGAACATAGAACCGGTCTCACCTCTGCCCTACCCGTTCCTATGGCAACAGTGTCTTCGTTGCAGAGGAATAGGTGATGAGGGCATACCTGGGAGAGGGGGAGAAAAATTAAGAGTTTTGGGGGGAAAGGATGTTCGCAGGATGAGAGTGAAGGAAAAAAATAATTATGGTCATGAACAAATTACACATGGAATAGAGAGAAGAGGGTGGCCAGCGAGGAGAAAGAGAGAGAACAAGAGAAAGAAAGAGAGAGAGTGTGGGGGAGAGAGAGTTGAAAAGATTGAATATTGTTGCTAACTTCACATGTGACTGGAAGTCCTTTCTCCTTTGCTGCTTTTATGATCACAATCTGCACAACAATAGTGTGAGCGCACATTTTAAAGTTGAAGTTAGGAAAGAAATTATGAGATATC
>JAODVQ020186460.1:0-14438 GCA_025400075.2 Phenganax stokvisi
GAGAGAGAGAGAGAGAGAGAGAGAGAGAGAGAGAGAGAGAGAGAGAGAGAGTGAAATGATTTGATGTTGTTTCACAGGTACAGAAGAATCCTAACAGTATTGAGGTAAAGTATTATATTATTGTAATAACAGTATTACAGGTCCCAAACAGGGGTGGCAATATTTAGGAATGACACAAGCAAACAATGAACAAGAAGAAGCTGCTATAGCTGCTCTGAAACATTGTCTAAGTCTCTCTCCTGATAACCTCCCAGCTCATCTTGCTCTAGCTGTCAGTTACACTAATGAATCCCAGCAAAAGAGAGTGCGTGTGGTCTTTTGTTAATGTATGATGTAATAATGATGTAATAGGCATTGGATTCATTAAGAGACTGGTTGTATCATAATCCTAAGTACAGACATTTAGTTCCAGAAGAAAGTGCTGAAAAACAGAGACATCCTTTTCTTCCATCATTAATGACATCGTTAGTCACCTCCCTCCCTCACTCCTCCTCCTCTTCCTCCTCCTCTCACTAGACAAGAGCATAAGGATGTCTGTAAGTTATTCCTACATGCTGCTCAGCTGTCACCTGAAGTTTTGGATCCTGATATTCAAGTTAGATCTCTCACACTCGGTCACTAAGTACTCATGTATATTACCAGGAATGTCTTGGTATTTTGTATAATCTGTCTGGAGAATTTGACAGAGCTGTTGACTGCTTTACTGCTGCTCTGCATGCTAGACCTGATGTTAGTTAGATCATGTGATAGTCATGTGATCTATTATTTTCATAGGATGCACTGTTGTGGAATAAATTGGGAGCCACTCTAGCTAATAGCAATAGAAGTGAAGAGGTATTATAGAATTAATGGAATTATTAATCATAATTTGACTCTCTCTCTCTCTCTCTGGGGTGGTTATAAGGCAGTTCATGCCTACAGGAGAGCTCTAGCACAGATGCCAGGATTCACTCGTTGCAGATACAACCTTGGAATCAGTTGCATTAATCTCAAAGCTTATCGGTTAATAACTCCATTATTTAACCCTTTCAACTCTCACTGTGCAGGGAATCAGTGGAACATTTCCTATCAGCTCTACGCCACCAAAGAGAGGCAGGAAAAGTAGGCGGGGCCTCGCAGATGTCTGAACAGATATGGTCAACACTACGTTTAGCAGTGTCATTTCTTAGTCAAACCAATCTTATTCCTATTCTAGAGGAACGGAATATTGACGCCTTATTAGTTGAATTTGGATTAGCTGGTAAATAAATAATAGCAAAATCTCAATTCCATCATAATTATTTTTAATGTGCTGAAATAAAAAGTTTGTTTATAAAGTGGAACTTATCTCTACAAATGTTGAAGCTCTTGATCTTTCTTCAATTGGTTTCAGTTTCCCTTCAATTGCCTCTCTCAACTGTAAAGTCATCTCAGATTACAAATAGAATGTTTATTTAACAACTCACATCTTTAAGAGTGACCACACCCACTAATCTACCAATACTGGTAACGTAAGCATGAGAGAGACAGAGAATAGAGAATAGGGAATGGATTTTATAGAGGTTAGTTCTTTCCACCAGTTGGAAGGGGGCAGGGTCAATGTAGCTCTTCTTGAAATCAATAGTTTGTGATAATAATTCTTCTTTCAGTTCTCCTAGAGCCTGTCCAACAGAGAATGATAGTAGACATGCACTGGAATAAATAATGTACTATACCTGTTGTGGGCTATCATCAGACCACTCCATACTATCTTCAACTGACTGTAGTTAGGAATACAGCAATTGTAATTCAATAGTTTTAGACTTACAGGATAGTCTGTTTCATCAGATGAACCAAATATCTTTGCCAATGAGTGAGGAACTAGAGGAGGAGGAGGAAGAGGAGTAATGGAGTGAGGAAAGAAAGAGGTGAACCTGATGATATTCTTCTTTTCATCATACTATCTGGAGTCTGTGATGTTAAAATAATATCAAAAGCTAATAATGAAGAGGTCATTAGTAACATCATTAGATAATAGCAGTTTAACCAATGTCTTGTGTAATGTTAATATTTGGTAACTGCTGGGGACTATCATATTTCATTAATTATGCAGTGTCATAGCTAAATGCTCTATGACAGAGAGAGACTCACAGTTCTTCCTGATCTGACATCACCATCTTCTGTATCACTAGTCAACTGTCTGTGTTAGTATATCAGTTGCTAGGCAACAGATTGATGGGAGTGGCTTACTGGCTGATCTGTTGAGCATGTTTATACAAGCCTCTAAGATGGTCCTCTAGTAGAGCTGCTAGATTGTGTCGTGAAACTGATCCAATTAATATTCTGGAATCTAATAATAACACACCACCATAGAAACATTGCAATTACTCATTAATTACCAGGGGCATCAACAAGAGGGTATGATGGATGATTAGTGGTCTGAAGTAATGATCTTAGTTCACCATAAGTAGATCGATATGATACATAAGATAAATCCATTTGCATAATATCCGTAGCATAGAGATTATAGTATCTATAGTATACAATAGATTACTGAGAGTATGCAAGAGATTACTAACTTGTTTGGTTTCAGATCGGGAAGATAAGAAAGTTGTTTTAATAAAATAATACTGTCATATATTGACGGCTGGAGAGCACTTGCTATGGCATTTGATATCAGTACTGCTATCTGAAAACCAGTATATCTCAGTAAATCTTCAGTATATCATCAGTAAATCTCAGTAAACTAACCATTACAGGAAGAATGTGAGTAATTTGTCCTGTCAGTTCAAATACAATAACAGAAGTTGATATTGTATGAGTCACTGATCCTGCTAATGCTGCTGCACCTGTGGATTAGTAATTTCTCAGTAAACTGAGTCTGAAACTAGTAATCCCTTGGTAAACTTTGTCAGAAACTAGTAATCTATCAGTAAACTGAGTCTGAAACTAGTAATCTTTCAGTAAACTAACCAACTACAGCATATCCTCCAGGAGAGACAATGGATCCATTCACTCCATGAGGGAAAGCAGTAGCCATGACCTCACCAACCAGTCTACCTAGAGCTGCTCCCAATACAAACACAGGGAAAAAGACTCCAGATGGTATTGGTAGTGATACCGCTATTGCTGTAAACAAAAACTAACAAGAAAAACTAGTAAAATAAAACAATTTATTTACTAACTCGTAGGGCACTAAATAGAAGTAGAGTAACAAAGATGCTAGGCTGTCCCCATTGTTTAACAATTCTATAATCCTCAGAGTCTTCAGGATAATCTTGAAATGCCTCATGAGGTGGAGGTAATTTGCTCCATGTAACATTTGAGAATAACTGAGTAATTGCACCATGCTGAGTCAGCTCTCCTGCCATATATTTGCCCAGACCAAGTGGGAATGTTAATGATGTGAACAATACTGTTACAACTACTGGATAGATGAAGACACTAGAAAATGACATCATTATTATTATTAATGTATTATCAGAATGGGAACTGGATGATGTAATCATCTTACTGTCTCTCAAGAAGATGTGTGTAGTCTCTCAGTTTCCTCCGAGCATGTACATACGCTTTGTGGAACCAAACAAAAGCCACACCCACAAATCCAGCCATAATTCTATATATAATAAACAGTTGCCATAGAAACCCCACAGCATAACATCACAATTGATGTAAAAGCCACACCCACTAACTCACCCGATAAGAGCAAAAGCAGCTAGTTCCTGGAGGTCAAAGGGGAAATCAGGTCTAAAAGATGTTTTGAATAGAGCTGTAATAGTCTCCTCCTCTCTCAACCAGACTGCAGCCAGTCTGAATAGGAAAGCTCCACAAACTGCACCAAAGAATCCTCTCCAATAGTTCCTCACAGCAAAATATGTCGACGTTACTTCAATACTGAATAATACACCTATTATAGAGGAGAGCTGATGGATGTAGAGGAGGTGGTGGTGAACTAACCTCCAATTGGAGCTCCAAAATTTGAACTAACACCTACTGCACAAGCTGCTGCTAACAATTCATTGTTATGAGCTTCATTCTGTAGTGATGTCATCATTACATCATTAGAAATTCACAGACTTACAGCATACAGTCTGTTAATTGTAGTGACAAACTTGCTCATTACATGTGCAATGATACTGGATATATGAACAAAAGGTCCCTGAAATACAGTGAGAGAAAGGTTTAATCTAGTGATAAGAGGGTTATTAACTCACTTCTTTACCAATAGGTAGAGTACTCCCTACAGCAGTTACCAAGGCAACCTGATCAGAAAATAACAATAATTGCAAGTTAAATGATAACTAACTGTTTTAGCAATGAATGTACGAATGGTAAGATAATCAGTGAGATATATTCCTCTTAATACGGTCTTCATTTCAGGTATTCCAGATCCTGATTACATCACTATGACGTCATTAATAATATTAAATATTCAAACTGACCAATGGCATGGATGGAAACAACTTGAACAAAGGTTACAGTGAAGAGGATAAGAATTAGTGGGAGGATGATCCAGAGAATATATTTTACAAATGGATTAGCAGTTGGCAGTAATCTTAGAGCTAGTATTACATGAGCTGGAGTGAGGAGATAATAATATATTAAATGAATAGAATAATTATAATGTTAACCTTTTCCAATGTTATCAATGAGGTAGTCAATAATGAAACTCAGGAAAGCCATAGAAACACCGAGTATTAATATGAACATCCAGTCCACCACATATGGTAGAACTTTCTCTGAGATATATTTCCTTATTTCTGTTTGTTGACGTTGTAATGATAACAATTATTAAGTGAGTGAGGAGGAAATACTGTATGTTTTCTTTGTTTTCTTCAAAGCCTCTTCAATACCAGGAGGTTGGTGAACTCTTGACCTTCGAGATGCTGCAAACTCTCGTGCAAATCTCTGCAGCTCAGAGTAATGTCCATACATCTAAGAGAGAGAGAGAGAGAGAGAGAGAGAGACAGGGAGAACTAAACAATAAGAAATGTTGGTTGTGAGAGTACTATAATACTTCGACGTCAGGAATATTGTGATTACGTCATTGATATTCTAGCTTACCAAGGTCTTCTCATACTGCATTTCTTCATGAGACTCCATCTCTCTCTCCCTCTTCCAAACTTTCACAACCAAGAAGAAGGCAAGAGGAAAAGCTTACGCTCTAATTTAACGCAAAAATTTGATATTTCTTTTCTTAGCTTGTTCTAAATAATGCACACCAGCAACGTGAAGGAGGTAGAAAATATTTCAGATCTCTCCTCGTTGTAAGGAAAACGGAGAGGTTTCTGAGACGAACTGCAACGTATGATTGACAAGAACATGGGAGGAGGGAGAAATGGACGGTTAAAATGGGTGCTAGGCGTTGCAGCGTGTGTTGTAGTATTGTATTTGGTTTACTTGCAACGTGATACTAACCATGCTCTGCAAGAGAAAGAGAAGGAACAGAAGAGAATGGAAGATATGCAAGGCCGTCTTGCAGGCCAACTAAAGGGTTAGGCTAACTAGATAATTTATTTACATTTTGTGATCTGGAGGTGGTCCAATGATCATTGTCTCCTGTTGTACCATCTCTCCATTGACTAATGACTGACATATCCTCATAATACATTACTCTCTTCTCCATCTCTCTTCCTCTATATAGATCTAGCTCAGAGCCACACCTCTCTGCAGGAAGAACTGAAAACTGAGAAAGTAAATCATCAACGAACCAGAATGGGTAAAACCCTATTCATTACACTACTCTTTCTAAAACTCATTCACTAAGCTCCTGATTTTCTTTAGGTGTTAAAACTCTAATAAGAGCTCACTTCCAATCACCTGATAATGTATTTACATGTAAAGCACTGTTGCCTTGGTTACTGATGTGTTTGTTGACAGAAAAGAGTGAAATGGACAAGCAGTATAAGGAGGACCTCAAGAATATCAAGGTTTGTTTCTCTCGGTTACCATGGATACAAGTTATAACATGTTCATTATAGGAGACAGCGGAATCAGAGAAGTATAAGATAGAGCAAGAGAGAGATGGTTATAAGGTATATTATTGTTTAGTGTGTTTGATGTGAGAGTGAGTTAGTATGACTGTTAGATTGAGTTGGAATCAGTCAAGGAAGCAAAACAGAGAATTCAGGAACAACAAGACTCACTGCTAACACGATATGATCAGGACATTAATAGTTGTGAGTCAGAGAAAAAGAAAAATGAAGGTTAGTGAGTGTGGCTTTGGATATTATAATCATTATTTTATTTGTTGTTTATACAGAGCAATTGAATTTCTACAGAGATCATATATCAAAGACAAATAATGATAAGGAAGAGGCTCAGGAAGCACACAGTCAATGTCAGACAAAGGTATGCTGGATCTTGACAACCAATTAATGTAACATCCATCTCTCTCCTTGCTGACTACCCAGATGAAGATAGCTCTGGACAATCTCAAAACTAAAGATTATGAATTGACTACTGCAAAGACTGAGCTATCTAGCTGTCAAAGTAACCTTCAAATGTTGAAATCTAAGAAAGATGAATTGCAGACTCAACTGTCTGAAATAAAGGTAATGTCTAACATCTGATTGGTCAGTCAGTATGGTTGCTATAGAAACAAGGAGCTACGAGAAGGAAGATACAAAATCCAATGATGGATGCTATTAAGGCAAAACTAGGCAGAGGGGAACAACTTACTGAGGATGAATTGAGAGCTTATTCTCAATTTGAAGCTATTAAAACACCACAAGTCAAAAAACAACCACCTCCTGAACACCCTGATACCTTCCATGACAGGCCTGCACAGAACTGGAAATTTGGATCCCCTGGTAATAATGGTATGGCTCCTGGCCGAGTAGGTGGAATGGAACAGAACCATGGTGGTGGTGGAATGGAACAGGTACAACAGTTACCAGACCTGGCTGATCATGAGGAGGTGAAGGAACTTGAACTAGAGGAACAAGAAGCAGTGAACAAGGAGAGAAGAGAGGAGGATGAAGGAGATGAGGGAGTGGATGAGAAAGCTTTCAAACCAGCAGAGAAAGAAGGAGGAGAGAGGAATGGCCAGGAGGAAGAGGAGGAGGAGGGTAGAGATTATGGTGTTGATGGAGACCAGCAAAAGAAAGTAGAAGATGAGAATATGAATTTACCAGTTCCAGATGGACAGAATGGTCCACCTATACCTCATCCTGACAGGTAATGTATAATTAACATTTTTCTCTCTTTAATCACATTCCTGTATATTATACAGAGTGTTAGGGGGACCTAAACCAAGATTTGAAAATCCAGATCAGGCATTTGATAATCAGGATGCAGTGGATGAACAAGAAGAGATGGAAAAAGAACAAGAAGTTAGTAATTCCCTCGGCAGCAACTTTATACTCTTTTCCATAGGGAGATAATGATGATGGAATTAAAGTAGAAGAAGATGATGATCAATTTGGACACAAACAGTTTGAAGAAGATATGAAATTAGATCGTGAAGAAAGACAAAACACCGGACCAGAATGGAATAGAAACTGGGGGCGTGGTCCAAACCCAGTTGGAATGAAACAGAGACCACAAGTAGATCAGGCCATGAGGAAAGAAATGAATGAAAATGATCTGAGACGACAACAGGTGGTCAACCATCTACAACAACAAAATATACAGAAACGGTGAGCTTTTAATAGAACACTTTTAAACATTATGTCACAATAATGTAATACAGATTAGATGAAGACCAGCAGTTGCAGAGGAGGGTAGGACACAGAGACAACCTCAGATAAAAACAATCATGATTTAGATGAGATTACATGATTCCCAAGTGGAGATCACATGATCTACTACACCACTATTGTCTTCATACATGTCTCTTAAATTTTTTGTGATAAATACAATTATTATTATTATTATTATCAATGTACAACATCATATTATTGTGATTTAAATAAAAAGTGATTAATCTCTGAAGACTACATAGCTCTGTCCATTCTTTGATTCAATTCCATTCTGAATATTTCCTTTAGAACTGAAACATGGAAGATTAGTATCTGATTTATTAGTTTGAGATAGCAGGGGTTTCCTCTCTCCTGCCTCCTCATCTTCATTATCACTGTCTTCCTCTAGCTTCTCATCACCATGGCAACGCTTACCAAAGTAGCCATACACAAGGAATTGGGTAAATATCTATCACCATATATTGTATTAGGGTTAATAATAATAATTATTGAGCTATATGGTGTGGGTTAATTAGGATACAGTGAAGTCAAAGCAGAGAGTTCCTATACTGCCGACAATCCATGGCAGTTTAGCAATTAGAAAATTTCCATCAACAGAATAAAGAAATATACCCAGAGAGTAGGTGACATTACCCATTACAGCTAGAATAAACATTGGAAGAGATACTCCTTTCACTGAACATCGAGCAAACTGTGATGGCAATAAATCACTAGTGAGAATAATGATGAAATGTGTGATCTAACATTCTGAATGATCTGAGGTAGTCTGGAACCAAGGTAGAACACTGCAGACACACATCCAAATATGTATCCTATCAAAAACACCTTATCCTGTAATACCATGCCAGAATATATACATTAAATGATAAGTGCAGTGATGCAATACATTAGTTTCCATGAGAAAACTATGCTAATCCCTATATACAACACTTGTACCCTTGTGATACCAAATTGCCATCATGTTTTGGTGCATTAGTGGCTATTAATATGATAGACTGCACTAACATCCCAATCAGGAGCTGAACTACTGGAATCTCTCAAAGACAATAGCACTCGTCCTGTCCTCATTGAGTCTTCAGATGAGGAGGAGGGGGAGGAAGAGGAGGAGAGAGTGAGAGAGATCTGTGACCAGCTGCTAAGTAATGCTAGACACACTAGTCCAGGTAGGAAAATGGCCGCCTTCTTCCCTGCCTCATTTTTAGGACACAGAAATATACGTGGCAGACCTAGAGCAGAGAATAAAGAGATAAAACACAATTAATATCATTTACCTCTCAGTCCTTGATTTTTGATGACATAATAAAAAAACTGTCCCATCATTACAGTATCAATCATACAGAAATATACTGCTGTTATTATCTGTTAATAATAACATAATATTGCATCATCCACTAAATAACTATGATTAACACAACCTGAGATGGTAGTTGATGGGTTAGTAAAGCTCCAATCAGATTAGTAGCATCTCCGAGGAACCATTGCAGCAAGAACCAGAACGATAGAGCTTTATCTGCAATACCGAGTCTGCAATTCGTTACCAGCTGTCTGATGAAACATGGGAAGAGAGAGAAAGAGAGAAAGTTGGAATATCATTATATCCGTCATTAACTTACGGAGCCTGTGCAACCAGCCAGCAGAGGATTGATGATAATCCGATGAAGAAAGCGAAGTATTGCAGCGGTGTTTCGATGCATTCACCAAAAGCCTTCATTGCCCACTCTGTTTTTAGTTTAGCAGCTCCAGGGCAGGTCGTGTTGTTATTTGTTTCGTTCCCGAACAACAACCAGTCCTCCTCCTCCTCCAGCATTCTGACTCCCAGCTCTCCTTCGCTCTAGCTCTTGTGTTAGTGTGTGGTCGATCCGCTTTCAGAAAGGACACGAAGACTATAAAAATTTCAAAATTTCGTTAATTTAGACGAAAGCCCCGCCCACTCCTCACCACTGGACTATCTCTCGTAGAGTAGATCCTGTGGTGAAGGAGAGTCCGTATTGTTGCGGAGAATCTCTATCGATCCGAGACGTTATAGCTCTAATAGCATTAATATTAGATTGTAGACAAATATCTAAGTCTTATAGTAACTTAAATAGTTAAAAGATTTCGACAAAACAGCGTCTAACTTCAAGACTACAGTTTTCAGACTTCACGAAAAAAGAGATTTTGACGACTGAGGCGTTGATCTATTTATTTCCAGAGATCAGAGAAGAAGAAAAAGAGTAATTGCTGTAAACTCCGTGGTAGAGAAGAGCACTAGTGAATCCAATCACGTGTGAGAGGCGTCTCTCCTCTCGACTCGCGCGCACCTCACGCCTCGTCTTAAACCGGATCACGGATAGACACGCGACTCTCTGCGCCTCGTGAGTTATTTTAATGAAACATTATAGTGATATATAGTACCAATGTAGAGATGTTCATGCACAGTTGGAACATCCTCTTTGGACGGCGGGTTACTCCCTTGCCCCCGCCGGACACCCTCGCGTGGCGTCCACGTGTAGTCTACATAGGTCCCTCGGCCTCTCTAGACCTAACATATGACCCGACTGTTGTGCAGTATTTTTTCTTCTACTCTACACCCTTTGCCTTGCCTTAGACCACTAGAGCCACATGTTGTTTGGGTGGCATGGATCACGTGATATATTTGCTTACCATGCATTGCAAATTCTTGTTAATTATCATTTTGCATTCTCCTCATTTGCTTTTGGTTTCACACAAATTACCACCTCATCCTCCTCTCTCCCTCTTCTTCCTCTTCATCCTCCTCTAGTGAGCCACCAGTCACACTGGCTACCACTAAAAGATTAACTCTTTCTTCACTGCATTTAGTATTTCGTAACCGGGGGCCACACCTCTAGCTCCACCCATTTCCTACAATCATGGCATATCCTCCTCAAACGCACACTCATCGTTTCTCTGGTCAGCAGCGCAGAGGACAGAGATCTGATATGTAAGTCTCTTCTTCTGAAGTGGTGTCAGCTAATTATTGTTGATAGCTGTATTGTTCATTGAATATATAGCTGCTATTGATAGTATACAGAATTCTCATCATATACACTATCATCACTTAGTGCCCTCTTTATTTTCATTCAACACTAATGTACATACATAGTGAATGCAGGAATGTTACTATTTTTATCAGTTGCTATTTTTAGAACTTTCTCTCACCACACAGACCTGCTCCAATGATTCCTGCTGGCACTACTCAAGTTCCACTCAGACATCCATTTCCTCATGTAAGACAACTAATAATTGTATAGATATATGTATCCATGACCCTCTATTACCTCCTCTATAGATGGTGACTCCAGGACAAAGTGGACGAATGCCTCTATTGCCACAGCAACCAAATCCTCTAGCAGCAATGATGCCGACAGGAATGCAACCTGGCTTAGCTCCAATGCATCTTCCTCATTTCACTACTCAATATCCAATGAACATCAGAGTACCACTAGGGCAGTATCCTACAGCAGTACCACCTAATCTACAGATGAGTGGTCCTCCTCCTCTACCAGTAACTGGTACTACTCAACAAACACAACTAATGAATCGTGGACCACATCACGTACCAGTCAGTCATACTACTAATGTCACTACAGCTGGTCCTCCTCCTACTAAAAAGAAAGGTTCTCGAGCTATAAAGATAGTAGATCCAACCACAAAGATGGAGGTTGATGTCCGAAGTTCTGGAGGTACTTCAGGGACTAATCAGAATCCAGCTCCGTCGTCGGGGGTAACAACAGTTGATATGTCGAGTCAGCAGACTCGTGAGACATTTCGTCAGCAAGTACAACAATCATTGACCAAGACACCCTCTGGTGGTGCAACTGCAGTTCCTCCAAATGCTATTATATCAGCTCCTCCTCCTCCTCCTGCTGCTGCTCATCAACATAAGACTAGATCACAATATGAAGATACTACATTGACAACAACAGTACAGGCAGCTACTTCTGCTATACTATCAAGTTCTCCAAATCCCCGTGCAGCAATATTCTCACCTGGTGTTCCTCCTGGTACTGCTATGGTTCCCCCAGTGGGGGCCACAGGTCAGTTTAGACCCCCTGAGATAGCTCAATCACAATATGGTGGTGGGTTGTTAGCACCTCCTTTCAATATACCAGCTCCTCCTCCTCACATTACTGCTAATGGTGTGCCTACACTTCCACCTCATGTTGAGAAGAATGTTGCCACGGTAACAATAAAACATCCAGATACATTCCCTACTGGTGGAGTTGATACTACCAAAATGGGCGTGGTTTCCCCCATGTTGCCTCCGGTACAGACCAATATTCAGCAATCTCTTATGACTCAATCACAGATGCCATCAGCTCGTAGTGGAGGAGAACAAGTTGCTATGACACAGACTAGGTCACTCGAACAGCTACAAAGAAAACCATTAGCTACTGCAGCTATTATTTCACAATCTGATGTTGCTACCGACTACCGTCAACAGCAGCAGAGGCAACCTCTTCTTCCAACTCCGACCAATGTTCCTAGTTTTACTAAAATTGTTACTGTTTCTCCAATTAATGCCCCTCCATCTCAAGAACCTCTTGGCCACACCTCTTCAGTGGTTGTCCCGGAAACAGGAGAGACGGCCAAATCTGATGAAATAACTCCACCCACTTCATTGGGTACCAAGGAAACCATGATTTCAGAGAAATCAATTTTACCATCAGAGGTACCTAGTGAACCAGTCATGGCCGTTACTCTGGAGACTGTATCCAAGGAAACTACCATAGCAGCAGGCACTGATAGTGTTGCCATAGAAACAAAGTCTTTGGAGGAGGGAACAGTTACTACATCATTAGTCCAATCTGAGTCAAAACCATCTTCTACAGATGAAGACCTCGCTAAAGATGTTGAGAAAGAGGAGGAAGAGGTGGTGGAGGAGAAGAAGAAGGAGGAGGAGGTGAAAGAAGTAGTGGAGGAGGAGGAGGAGGGGGAGGACGTCAAGGAAGAAGAGGAGGAGGTGAAGGAGGAAGCAGTGAAGCCTGAAGAAAAGGAACAAGATAATGTTGGCAGTAAAGTAGAAGAGGTTATTGAGGAAGTGGTGGAAGAGAAGGTTAAAGAGGAAGAGGTGGTGTTAAAGGATGTGGAGGATGGAATGGAGGTGGAAAGAGATGAGAGAACAGTAGTAGCAGTGGCTGATGTGTTGTCTGAATCATCCATCATTAAGGAAAGCCCTGATAGCACAGCTACTGCAGCAGTAGCTAAACAAGACATGGAGGTGGAGATGATGGCAGAGGAGGAAATGGTGGTGAAGGAGGAAGTGGGTGTTCAGGAGGAAATTGAAGAAGGAGAAATAGTTGATGATGAACCAGCTACTAGCAACACCACAGATCAAGTAATTAATTAATTTGTCTTTTTCAAATAAAATTATCATTAATAATTGTGTTGCAGGATAGAACGTTTTTACCATCATTTGCTGCTGAGACAAAGACTGCTGATCAGCATTCCACTAATCCTCCTCCTCTTAACATTTCTAAACCATTCTCTGCTATTAAGAAAGACACGAAACATTCTTTGTTATCAGGAGTCACACCCATTAACCAGCCACACCCACCAAAACAAGACTCCTCCCTCAGAGAAAGTGGACGAACCACCTACAACAGAGATTTCCTTCTAAAATTTAAAGAACTGTCAGTTTGTCAAGTTCGTCCTCCAAATCTTAGTCTAACAGACTGCATTAGAACACCGTAAGAATCTCTCTTTCTCACTCTCTCTCTATTGTACTGTATAATATACCTCTACTGGTATTCCAATAATATAGGCAGGATATGGACAGAGATACCAGAGATAGAGACAGAGGTGCCAGAGACTATCAGAGAGGTGGCTCCAATAGGGATTTCTTGTTTCCATTTGGTGGTGGCAGTGGAGGAGGTGGAGGAGGAGGAGGGAGAGGATCAAAAGGAAGACGTGATACAGCTCCTAAAGTCATTCGAATAGATACTGTAAGATTATGATGATGTAATCATTACATCATTCTATAATGTATTGTTATTGTCATTGTTAGAAACCAGTTGAACTACATAAAGCAGATCAGAGATGGATGCCAGCCAAAGAACAGCTGAAGGATCTCAGTGAGGAGGCAAAGGCTACTGCAGAGCTCTACAGAAAATTCCAAGCTATTCTAAACAAATTAACTCCTCAGAAATTCCAATCATTAGCTGAACAAGCTCTTAACCTAACTATCAATACCGAGGAACGATTGAAGGGGGTCATCGACAAGATTTTCACCAAGGTTCCCTAACTGGGGGGTCTATGTAACTGGGGACCATCAATTTTAAGTCCCATATTAAATTTTTAAGCCATTCCAAAAATAACTTACGATTTTATCTAATATTTGCAGGCACTGGAAGAACCAAATTTTAGCATAGCATATGCCAACCTGTGTAAGGTACTGTCACCTATCAAGGTGGAAGTGATGGTTGAGGGGAAATCTAAATTTACTACATTCCGTCGTGTGCTCCTGACCAAATGTCAACAAGAGTTTGAGAAAGATAAGAAAGATGACGAAGAGAGAGAAGAAATGAAGGCCAATATTGATAATGCTGAGTCGGTGAGTGAAACAAACATTTTATTTAACTTTGACCAGTCCATGGCTGGTGGATTGGTGAACTGGTTGTATTAGAGGTCATTGTCTCATAACATTACATGGGAATAATGAACCAAAAAATAAAAAAGGTTCAAAATGTACAGCTCCTTTATAGAGGCTTGACCAATCTATAACACACTCTCTCTCTCTCTCTCTCTCTCTCTCTCTCTCTCTCTCTCTCTCTCTCT
>JAODVQ020186567.1:0-14434 GCA_025400075.2 Phenganax stokvisi
TCTCAATACGTATAATTATTTATCCAAGATGGCATATAAATCATATGAGACGATATAGGGGGTGTGTGATTTGGATGTGTTATCACAATACAATCCCTATCTTGTCTCTTCTCCTTTTTAAGCAATCCCCATATGCCACATTTTTTAAATTTTGAGAAATTTTTATTTACTGGTCTCACTTCATTTTTTTGGCTTTGGTTTCAATGAAGATTGGGTAGTGTTCTCTGTCACTAGTGATATATCAAAGTTTTGTTGTTTGCCATGGAAACAAAATCACATCATAGTTTCTACATAGAGAGTTTTTCATGTTAAACTTGGAGCAAGTTTTTTTGTCAAGGACTTTTCAGTTAGATAGTTCTTAATGAAAGCAACTTTCATTGGTTGCCCTGGAGACAGAATGATGTCATATACCATGAAGAGAGTTTTATGTGGTCTACAATTAGACTGAGTTTAGTTGTCGGGGACCCTTCTGTTAGCAAGTTATTAATTAAGACATTTTCTGATAAGTTACCATTGCAGTAGTGTGACGTCATAGCTAGCGTGGAGAAAGTTTCATGTGGTCAACCTTTGGACCAAGTTTGGTTGTCAGGCACTCTTCTGTTGCCAAGTTATTTATGATAACAATTTTGCTTGGTTACTTTGGTGACAGAGTGACATCATAGTTGCTATGGAGAAAATATATGTAGTCTACCTTTGGACCAAATTTGGTTGTCAGGGACCCTTCTGTTGGACAGATATTAATAGAAACAATTTTTGATTAGTTGCCATAGCAACAGAGTGATGTCATAGCTAATGTTGAGAAATTTTATGTGGTCTACCTTTGGCTTAAGTTTTGTTGTCAGGAACTCTTCTGTTGCAAAGTTATTTATGATAACAATTTTGCTTAGTTACCACGGTGACAGAGTGACATCATAGTTACTATGTAAAAACTTTTATGTGGTTAACTTTTGGACCTAGTTTTGTTTTAAGAACCTTGCTGTTGCTATGTTAATAATGAAAAAATTTTTAACGAGTTTATGTTGCCTGAAACTGTTTGTGTTTGCTCACAGAGTTGTATGTTTGTATTTTAAATATTGGTAATTAGTTATAGTTGTATGGAAAATTTCATAACAATCCCACCAAAAGTATGTGAGATATAGGAGTACACTTGTCCCAATAAAATGTATTGCCAGAGGCTATTTGTTGTTGTTTACATGTAAACAAAATTGTTTACGAAAATTTTTATATCACGTTGCACGGGAGGTTATTAAAAACCAACATGTGTAAAAAATTTCAAGACTTAATTATTTTTAGTTTTTGAGTTATGCGAGTTCAATGATAAGGAGAAGAAGAAGATGATAAAAAATTTTCTCCTATAGTAAAATACATTAGCTCCTTTAGCTAAACCATGCCAATCCTTATATACAAGGGCACGAGAGTGCCCTTGTGATAGTATGGCAAATTAAAAAAAATTATTTATGAAGGTAGTATTACAACCGTGTGTTACTATCTGAGAATTCATTAGGTCAATAATATTATTGAAAAACTAGATAACCTGAAGATAATCTTGATTTAAATATGTCTTTTTTGTTGCCTTTCTAACATACAAATGGAATAAGTGTTAAGAAATAACACACCTAAATAATATATTATCATTACTTGTGTTTTAAGCATGATGATTATAGGTTGGACAAACCTCAAATCTGAAAAACTAGATGAGATAACTAAATCTTCATGAATACATGTTCCTTTTACGACCTTTTGGACATAAATCTGGCCTACTAGTGTTTTAAGATAGCATGACAGACATTTGTTGTAAGACTAGCACAACTGACTTTTGTAGCCACTTGAGGATGCTAAACTCACATCTAAAACACTAGATGAGATGAACTAAATCGTAGTGAACATTTGTGGTTATTGAAGCCTGTTTGATATTTATAGTATGGCATATTAGTCAAGAAACTACTCATGTATAGTGTTTGTAGCAAATTGAGGACAATCCTTTATGAAGGTAGCATTACAACTACTAGGATTTAGTTTATCTCATTCATAGAGCTATCTCTGAACGAACATTCCATTAATTCATCAAAGGTGCCTCCAATTGAACAAATATATGCTAAGATGTTGACTCTCGTTTTTCTAGATTTGAGGTTAGCCTAACCTATCTTCGATCAGCTACATACACCAGTGATGCTAACTTAATTATAGTGTTATACTTAAGAATCACTATACGTAAAAAAGGTCTCAGAAAGAACAAATGACCACTAAGAGTTAGTTCAACTCATCTGGTACTTTGATATGTGATTAACTCTCACTTTTCTTTAATTGGCTACATCCACCAGTAATGCTAACTTCACATATAGGTGATATTTCCCGACATCTAATATCAATCATATAATCTATAATTAATTTATATATTTAAATAACTTAAAAAAAAATTGTACACGGTTTAATACGGTTTTAATAGGTTGCATTGTATCTTTATATGTATACCGGAATCAATGGTCCATTTATCAATGAAACAAGCAATCTTAATATTATATAGGGATAAACGAAACATGTTTCAGTAAAACAAACTGCAAAAAGGACGAATTTGTACTCTACTCTTGTTTACCTAGTGCATATTCAGGTATATGAGATTAGTTAGAAATGGGCTGAAATGGGTGCAAACACCAGTCATTTTTATTTTATAGAGATCTGTTATCCGTCAAAAGTGTTGCTATTTATATAACAATAACTTCAAGAAGACTTTCATCTACGTTTTGTTCAGCTCATCTGGATGTTTTTAAGGAGAGGTTTAACCTATTCTATCTTTTAATAGGCTACAAACGTCAGTTGTGCTATCTTCATAAGGGTGTGTAATCTCTGAACCAATAGATGAAATCTATATAAATTAGGTCTAAAAAAGAATTACTAGTTCAACTCATCAAGATTTATGGATGCGAGGTTAGCCATATCATTATCTGGCTTAAGACACCAGTTATGCTGACATTATAGGTTTGATACTTTTGGACAAATAAGCCATTTTTAGAATTAAAACGGCCACACAAAAAAGACGAATTTCAATTAAGCTTTGGTAAATCACATTTAGGTGTGAGGTTACCCTCAATTGCTAACAAACACAAGTTGTGCTAACTTTATAAAGGTTTTTAGTTTCTGGACGATTATGCAATAAAATGACTTAATGAACAACTTATTTCCACTGAAATGTTGTTCACATCATTAATGTCTTTAAATATGAGGTTAGCCTAACCAATTCTCCGTCAGCTCCAAACACCACCAATCAGGCTAATATAATACTGGTGTATTATCTCTAGATCAATATTCCATTAGTATTTTAAAAAGGCCACTAGAGAAACAAATTTATACAAACAGTATGTTAAGCTAATCTAGATCATTTAGATGTAAAGTTTGTCTAATTACCTTCAATTGACCATTAACGCAAGTCAGTCATGCTAACTTCACATACGCGTTTTTTCTAAACGAATATGCCACTTGTATATCAAAAAGGCCAACTTTGCACCAAAATTTTGATCAGCTCATCTAATTTTTGCGATATGATGTTAGCCTAGTAAATCTTTATTAAGCTACAAACAGTAGTCACGATGTCTTTACAACGTTAATTAATAATGAGCACCAGCCATGCTAACTAATGTTTTATTTCTGGAGAAATATATATTCTTATATGAAAAAAGCCTTTAAAACAAATCTTATCAAGCTCATCTAGTTTTTTGTGTGTGAGTTTAGCGTAGCACATCCTAAACTACTTACAAGCTTTAGTCAAGCTATCTCTTAATAATACATAAGCTATTTTGAAGCCAGTATAATAAATTGGGACAACATTTTGGATTTACATGTTTACGCTTTAAAACATGTCTAAAGTCTGCCTACAAAATTTCAGTTCAAGTTGGGTGTGTTACATCGGGAACTTTATGCTATTTTTGTATCACTAAAGGTCACAAAACAAACTTCATAGATTTAGTACTGCTTATCTATGTTTTTAATAAATCTAACAAATCCTCACAATCGTCTGCATACAGAAACCATTATTCTTATCATCATAAAAGTACGTAATCTCAGAATAATTTGACCAGTTATATATAATACAAGCAATTGTTTTAAATAAATGTTATCTGTGGATCAATGGACCATTTATCAACGTGAGAAAAAAATTTTGCACTTGTATTGTAATAACCTTATGCACTATAGCAGAAATGAGTGCTGAAATAGGACCAACTAAATACAAACACTGGAAATTCTAATTTTATAGGCGTATGTTATCTCTAGACACACTAGGCACTATCCCATACAGTATTATAAGCTGTTTACACACTATTATTGTAGTTTCCTTGTTGTCCCAAATGGCAACAATGAATTCCGTGACTAACTCGCTTAGTACATTTACAACAACAATTCTTAATTCTCTCGAGCCATTCCTTTTTATCTGATTCTTAGGCCACCAAAAGCTCATTGGCTACTCTATTCTACATTTTCCTCGGTTCACCTCTTCTAGGCTTAACATCCCAATCATAATCAAACACTTTCACTATCCTTTGAAACTAAGTTGTACCACCACTTTAACTTTGCTTTATCCCTATGACCTTGCAATTCCTCTATACCCATATCACTACCAACTGCCTTATTAAAAGTCTTCGAGGAGCAACACAAAACTTTCTTTATACCTCCTAAAAGAACTGACTCTAAAGCAGGTGCTTGTGTTTAATACATCCCAAACCTCGCTACCATACTCGAGACAAGGCCAAGCAACTGATAGAAGTAAAAGCCTTTTTACAATCGAATTAATACTATTACTAATCGCACTATGCAGTCGGTCCCGTATTCTTACCGCTATCTAAAACTTTCTTAATGTGTGCACCCCATGACTCATTATTGGCAATTATCAACCTTAGGCAACTCTCTCTCCCCCCATTTCCAACATCCCTCTATACTATTCTTTAAAAATTTCATCACAGTACTCTTTGTTACATTAGCCTTCAGTCTCCTTTTATTACAGTACATACGAACTATAACTATATCTAGTTTTGCAAATTTTCCTTTTTTTTCACTTACACCTACAAAGTCCTCTACAAATAGTAGACCACCCAATCTCTCTCCACTACTAAGCTTAATACAAAGTCCATTGTTATTAATCTCCTTTGAAAGGTCATTGATAAACACTGAAAACAAAATGGGTTTAAGGCTACATCCCTGGGCTACACCTCGCTTGACACTAGATGACGCTGATCATTCTCTTTCTAGTAATAAAGTACTACTGGAACACTCATCCATCAATCTGATTGCAACACTGTGGCTGCTGCCTGATACTCAGCTTCATCTTTCGTCACTTTTATTACCCTAAAAACCTGATCACATTTAGCTTTTAATTTATCACTACTCAGAAGTGAGTTCAGACGTACATAGAACATGATTATTTGAGGTAACCTTCGTGGGATTTTTGCCTAATTTACTTCAATTTCTTGCATAGTAGTAGTGAGAATTGTAGATGCTAGTCCAATGGTGCATAGTCCTACAAGAATTTTTTTCAGGAGTGATTGCTGGTGAAATTGTCCAACTTCGCTTAGGTGTTTTGCTTGCATTTGAATTTCATTGCTTTGCACAGTTTACAGTGATGAAGTTGACCTGCCTTTGCCTTGTATTGTGTTGTAGACTCGAGCCCGACCCAGTAGCTCTGCGTAGTGTCAGGGGTTTAAGTCCCATCCAGTGCAGTTGCTTTTTCCTTTGAAAAACGAAGCTATTTTTGATGTTGTTGATTTGTTGTTTTAACATTTGCCTTGCTTTGCTTCATTGCATTGATTCATGCTTCAGTTGAGTGAAGTCAATGTCAATTATACGAGTTTGCTCATAGCAACAATGAGTATGTACAGTAAGAGTCAAACAGTTTCCAATAACGTCTGTTTTTATTCCGTTCCCGTTAAAATGCCGTTCATTTACCGTTCCTTTTCTGTCCGTTTTTATGTGGTATACCGTTCCATTCCATTCCGTTTCATTCGTCCGTTTTTCGCAAGCGCCATGCACCAGTGCAGTTTTGTGCGTTAGACGATCAGTGGAGTGGCTGCAGAGGAGTTTAATCATGTATTGTGCGGCGCTCAAACATCACCGAGCTACTCAAGGTTAGCCATCGGGTGCAGGCCGGGCGCTCTGCACCTTGCAGCAGCCCCTCACTTCTCGCGTCTCGTGTAGGCGGCAGAGGAAGCTGTCGCGTAGTATAGGCAGTGCTTGCATGAATGCAGCAGGAAATTCCAACGTGCGTATTATTTCACCCCTTATGTATACATGCACAGAACAAGTTCGCTTTTATAGACTGGGTTGGGGAGGAGAGTTTTTTGGTGGTACCATGCATGATGGTAAATGGAGGGATATACGTGGCTGGGAAAGAAGGAATGGTCAAGATGAGTCGGGGAGTATTCAAGGGAATTGCCACTGCTGTAGGTAAGCATACATATTACTTTTAAAAAGTTGCAAAGATTAAGAAATAAGAGAGGTGGTGGAGCATTTAATATTCTCCAGACCAGCCAGCATTGTGGTATCACCATCTGTAATGAATCCAAAGATGTGCAATTATACAAATTACTGGTTTACTAAAATTTTAACTGCAGAAAAGCCCTCTCCTGTCAGCGTGGCACATGAGGATGACACCACCACTATGCCCTCTCCTATCATTGGGACACGTGGGGATGACACCACTTCTATGCCCTCTCCTATTGTTGGGACACTAAAAGATGATACGCAAACATTTCAGAGTGGTATATATGTTGCACAAATGTTAATATTCTTTGGCTTAACCTCCATTAAAACAATGGAAAAGGACCCCTCGGCGATGTCTTCGCCTGACCTCATAGACTTAGTGAATGCTGCCGTGGCACCAAAGAGTTTTGCAGATTCCGTCTGGGACGATATAGTCCGAAGTGGAAGGTATCAGAACCACTAATGCCATGTTTTATCATTTATTCCTTCTCCCACAAAATCTATCTGCAAGAATGAGCAGTCTGGAAACAGCTATTTCCCAAATGAAATCTACACAAAGCAAGCTCATTAAAAAAGTAGACGAACTCTCTGGACAAATTAGCACCTTGACAGACATGTTAACACCAACAGTTGTGACTCAACATCAGGTGCCTCAAAATCTGACGCCTCAACACCAGATAACTCCACACTACATTCTAACACACAAAAAACAAACACCACCACAGGAGCAACCTAACTCATTAAAAATTACTTCTAGTCTACGTAAGAGATAGTTCATAATCACTAGGCCACCAGATTATACATGCTACACACTCAACGAAGCAGTGGAAACATACAAATACCTCATAGTTAACAGTTATTTACCAGGGACATTTGCAATGCACCTTGTTAAACAATCTGTATTTGGAGCAGAAATGATGCGTCAATGCACGCCAAGTGGGTCACAAGACAGACCGGCTTTGCCTCAGTCCGGTCTGTACAGTATAAAGAAAGCTGTCTTCTCACTATACCTTCAGTACTAGTCAAAGAAAGAAGGTGTGAAGCAAATGCACCATGACAATAGAGCATTATTGTGGCAGGCTGAGGAGGCAGAACAAGTGAGCACTGCTTACCTCCATCACTTGTTAAACACACCACATGATGTCATTGTATTCCATCCATTATCATTCTTCATCTAATAATATTATTATAAAAGGAAAATCATGTACTATTGCGCTGACATAATGTATATAACATGCACTGACTTTACTAAGTGATAACACATCTAGTTACTTCATAGTATAGGGATATACCTATGTAGCACATATTATACTAAGAGAAGAGGCTGTCCAGATAAAACAAGGCTCCATATTATACATTATTATACAATGAGTCATTAGTGCAAGAAGAGGAAGGTAAAAAGGAAAGAGTGATGTGTATTGTTTTGTAGAGCCTGTAAATTAGTATGATAATGTATTATACAATGCAAACTAAGTTCTGAAAACCAGGTACAGTATACAATTGGTCATCAGTAGAAGGAGAGGAAGGTATACAGCTGTGCGAGCTAGCTAAAGCTACTTATAGCTTCTCAATGCACGCAATCCAGCTCCTCCCTTTTGTCTGCAACTGTGCGTGGTTGGCAGTTTTCCCACCAGTAGGCGTGGTCGATAACGTATTATGATGTACAAATACCTCCACAAGCCGCGCTCGAAACTTTCCATTAACCGAGAAAGAACTCTTCCCTCTTTCCAAACAGACTACTATGCCAACTTGCTGTCGGTGCAACAGTAGTGGGAGTTGTATATCCTGTACCTGTATCAAGTCGGGGAGATTGTGTGTTGATTGTTTGCCATCCCGTAAGGGGCTGCTGTAACATTGCTCATACTCCAGCTCCCGTACGACAATCGTCACCCTTAGGTGCTTATGGGACAGCTACACCGAATTTCATTGACATGCATTGCAGTCATGATGCTAGCGCAATCTTGGAATATGTCACTACAGATGCTACGAACCCTGCTATACGAACTTTTCCCATGTTCAAACCAGCACCAAACATAGGAAAATCTATCTGGAGAGGAGTTTATAATTGCAATCAAAGAGGCCTATGCTTAAGTAATTCACTGGAGATAAATTTATTTAGAATTCCATCTGGAAGAATTGGTAAGCAGTTTTGTGGCTGAATTTACTAGATGTTTTCATGGCTTTGCCCTTGATTCTGACATAATGAATAAAACAGCTTATATGCACTTTTAGAAAAAGGAGAAGAGAAGAAAGCGAATTTAAGGCTTCTAACATGTTGGGCTATACTATATAGCTCTCTTACCTAAATAAAACAAACAAAAATATACACATAAAAATAGGGGACTACTAGTATACGAGAGCTGGTACAGATATAGTTGGCGGTTGACTCATAGAATGTGGAGAATTTTAATATAAAAATATAAGAGGTAAACATGTGTATATGTATCATAAGAACGACTGTCGTTGAATATAAAAAAATAAATAGATCTGTGGAATTTATCTTTTAAATCATCCAATCGTTATAAAGTAAGCCATATGACAAATATTGGGCAGCTCATAAGAGATAACCGGCTAGCATGGTTATAAGGCACTATAGGGTACGCTGACCTTGAGAATTAGAGATTGTAGGTTAAAGATTTTTTTACTCCAGGTAAAGTCTACCCACATACCCAAGTCTCATTCACAGTGAGCATTTCCAGAGAGTAGAAGTGATACAGCTAACGCACCTTCATGATGTCCATACACAAATTTAGACTGCTAATAGTTACTGACTAGAACAATATGACTAAAAGTGGAAACTAAGGGCAGTTCAAGGTATATAGGTTCTGTTGTGTCGAACCACATATTCTGTCAGAAATATCTCTCCTGACACATACTTTATATTTATTCATTACATCAAGATATTTCACGTAATATTTCTTAAACCTATGAACTAATTTACGATTAATAAAACCTTGTTTTAAAAGCCTAGATGTAATAAGTGTGTTCCACTTTACAAACTCATTATAGGTACTGCAATTACGTCCAATTCTAACTAGTTGCGATATTTATATACCATAAAATGGACTAGCTGGAATATTGCTGTTCAAAAACAGAAATTTAACAATGTAGAAATTAAACTTATCCTTTTTGTCATAAATAGATGTAATATATTGTCTATTAACAGTATTGATACCAATATCTAATAAGATAGAGGTCAACAATATTCTGCAGTCTTTTTACTACCAACTGATTGGGACATAATATATTATCTCATTATAAAATGGGGTTATTTAAAGTAAGTAAATCACCTATGTATCTGAATGTATTGAAAAATAATTCAGCTTTGCTAATACCGCTATTAAGTAGGTTTTACATATGCTTATATTCATATTTGAACAAATACAGATAAGCAAGCAAAGGGGCACAATCAGTGACCATTGGTATGCCTACTATCAGTCAAAAGATAGCATCACCTACAGAATGTATATATTGTCTACTAAATAACCTACCCTACTTATTAATCCACTCCTAGTTATATTAGCATTACCACTGGTGTTATTACTCCAAAAACATTCACCACCCTTACCAACTAATTCCTGTATTTTTGTATGTTCCGTTACAATATTCTTTATAATGTCTGAGTATGGTTTTAAGGCAGTCCGTTAGTAATTTTGATAGTGGTTTTGTGGTGCATGCGTTAGAAGCTGCTATGAACTTACTGCCATAAGGATCTTTATGTAACTTTGGAAGCCAATTTATTTATGGTAAAAATTTATTAGAATATGCCATTTCTTCATGTTTATTATGCGTTTGAACTATTTGTTCCATCGTATCATGGACCATGCTATAGACTGATGTTTGAGTAGTTGTTATGAACTCCTTTAGAACTACATCTATATAATAGTTTTACATACTATAATGATGTTATTGTAAGCTTTATCCGCTGGGAATAGAACATACTTACCATGATAGTTCTTTAAATGTTGTAAGTTAGCAGTATTGTGTAGTATAGAACGCTGGTCTACTCCAAGCAACTTGCTCGTAAGTTTTTCAGAGCAACATGTCGCCCACAAAAGTTTGCAAGTTGTTTGCGATAGACTGAGGACAGGGGAGCAAATCGATTAGATTGGGTGCTAGGGTTAGAAAAACGTACCAGCTCCCCAGAACCCATACATAGCAACATCCAGTTGAGCACCATCGTCAGTAATGCCAGGGCTATGAGAGAGAGAGTCTCACCAGAGAAAGGCTGCCTGTGAAGTTCTGTTGTCACACCATGGCAGACTTTTGTTAATAAAGTGGCTGTTATGTCTCTAACTTCGTTATGTCTCACAGCAGAAAAGCCACCCGTCTTGCAGGTTAAGGCATGCTCAACACTGAAGGGCTCAGTGCATATGCAATGAGATGGAGAGTGTTTCAGCTGCCATCCATGTCTTAGTGAAGGGCTATCTCTGAAAGCAGCCTTGTGTAAAGAAAAGCTATGCTTGTTGATGGGAAGTGTTGTTAACAAGGAAGAAGCACCTTGTTCTTGAGATATACTTCCATAGAGCTTTGCAGACCAATGGGTAGGTTTTGTTGTATGTTCTGAGCGTCTTTCTTCTGTTTAATGCATTTTCATGTTGGATTCTTTTAATATTCGAATGAGCTAAGTAGTAATCATCAAACAGATGGACCTGATTGATTTTATTAATAAATAAATTTGTTGTGTGGCTGCATGTTGTTCCTTTCCTGTGAGCATAGGATTCACCAATCCTAGACCACTGAGTCGGGCACCGTGTGTGCAATTGACTTCTCTAGGGATGCCAGAGTGTCATGAATTTGAGATTTCTTCCCAATCAGTTATCCTTAAAATATAGTTCCATTTGGAAGAGAGCCCATGGGTGAATGCGGCATGTGCAGCATGTGGTTGAACTTCTGCAATTTCATTTACCCAATACTCCAATTTCTTTTGCGCAGTGTCTACAGATCCGGTACCGGTACACCGCATAATTCTCTTAGAGTGCTTGTATCAAGTGAATGTCACGTAATGTCGCTCCACCTCGTTGCTACATTAGCAGCAAAGTTAGACCTGATCCAAGATGAACTAAGGCTCTCATCCAAGACGGAATAGTAATCATTTCTGATTGACTCATGTCCTAGACTGTAGCCTAACCATCAGAGATTGTGGATCGCCACCATACCACCCTGGTCCTAGAAGAGCTGCATTCACCCATGGGCTCTCTTCCAATTGGGAAGAAAATCAACTTCATGACATTCTGGCATCCCTACAGAAGTCAATTCGATCGCTTTTTATTTCATCGCTTGCAGGGCAATCGGTTTGATGATTGCCACTTAGCTTAAGCGGATATCAAGAAAAAATCCTACAAAAATGCATGAAACAGAAGAAAGACGCTCGAAACGTACAACAAAACCAACCCACTGCTCTGCAACGCTCTATGGAACTATATCTCAAAAACAAGGAGCTTCTTCCTGGTTTACAACACTTCCCATCAACAAGCATGGCTTTGCTTTACACAAGGCGGCTTTCAGAGATAGCTTTTCACTAAGATATGGCTGGCTGCTGTAACAATCGCCATCTCATTGCATATGCATTGAGCCCTTCAGCAATGAACGAAGTGAGAGACATAACAGCCACCTTATTGACTGGATGTTGCTATGTATGGGTTCTGTGGAGTTGATGTATGGGTTTTAAACACTAGTGCCCCATGAAGTCGACAAGCTCCCCTGTCCTCGAGTGGCAATGTCATCCCAACACAATCCAGTCACTGATTATCTTATCGACCTTTAACTTGCAGAAGGCCAATTAAGTTAAATTACTAAATTTTAAATTATTAGTTTATTCTTCCTTTCTATTTCTATATATTTTTTTTCTGCCTTCAATTGAGTTTGCGAGTGCACAATGACAAATGCATCAAATTTCACCCGATAGGCTCTAGATAATTTACTCTAGTACATAGTTATCTAGCTTACCTGAGCTAAAACGTCCTCTTCAGTGTTATTTTTGGTTAATAATTTTGCTATAGATAGCTTCTCATACATTTTAACGCATGTACACATAAGCGCCCATAATAAAGGCACAATTAAATGCGCAGGTAGCCTGTAACCTTAGCTCTCATGCTCGGATATCCTCATCTCTGATTGTAGTACTAACCACGTATAACATTGTTTTTCACTAACAGTACAGCGTGCACGAAAACCATACCTTCTACGCCAAACTTGCGTTTCGCAGTAGCCGCTCCCCATTATACAAAACATTTAGGTGCGACGTCACGTTGTCTGTGACGTCATTCAATTTGTATTTTTCGCACCCGTCTACGTATGCGTCTAAACGTAAGTAATAACGCATTAAATTACACCAAGCGCACAACCGTTCCCACAAATGTCGACATATTGCAAAATGTCAGAAAAATACACCGCTTTTGCAGGTTCAGGCGGTTTTTCTCCTGCACACAGTGAGATAAGAGAAAACCAAGATTATGTGTAGTTAGTATATCAGAGATGAGCCTGGGAGTTTAACGAGTAAAAATGGCAGCATAATTCACAAACGGACAGGGAGCAGTAAAAGCTTTGTCGTCCCCGAGATGGTCCAGTAGACTAAGATTATGCATACCAAGTTTGGCGTCTTTACTCAGTCATGTGCAAATAATCAGCCTAACCTATATTTTTAAGCACCCTTGTTCACATGCCCATTATCTCACCTGAGTATCACGTGACTTTATGTCAACATGATCATCTCGATGAGAAAAGTCTGCTGATCATTTTGGCATCTCACTTTTGTGAAAACCTTGTAGTATAACAGACTTTCGGTCTTAAAACACAGTTTTCAGGGAATTGGTGCAAAGCACTGTATGTGTTCTATTTCTGCACCAATATTCAATTAATATATCAAAAAGGCCTCAAAATCAACAAATCATTCTACCATCATAAAAGTGCGTCATCTCGGAAGCATTGGGCCCCTTATTTATGCAAAAAGAAATGTTCATAAAAAAGTATTATCTCGTGATCAATGGGCCATTTCTCAATGAAATAAACTAAGAAACCAATTTTCCCAAGAAAGCAAATGTGCTCTAAGATTTTGTTCTGCTCACCCACGTTTTTAGATGTGAAGTTAGATTAAACTATCCTCAATTGGCCAGAAACACTGATCACGCTACTTACTATAGGTGCATTATTTTTATACCATTATAATTAAAATGGTCACAAATTGAACAAATTTGCACTAAGAGTTTGTTTAGCTCATCTAGTTGTTTACATGAGAGGTCAGCTTAACTTTAGAACTAAAGTAAACGAGCAATTTATGAGCATATTACATATACAGGGGGGCGTTTTTGCATACCTAAATAGTAACCTAGGGATAGTAGAGTGACTAAGCACTTGTGTTTCTGAGCAAGAAGTCACTAGTTCGACTCCCGCTGCTGCTCATAATGCGACTTTTTTCTCTTTTTAACGGTACCACATGTGAATTGGCCATTTTTCAATAAAACAATATCAAAAAAAATTTGCAATCAGATTTTGTTAATATCATGCATTTTGTAGAAATGAGGTTGGTCTGAAATAAATTGAAAAGGATACAAACACAATTCTAACTTTATCGTGATGTGTTATATCTGGACAATTTATCAATATCTAGTCTTTACAAGTGAGTTTAGCCTAACAAATTCTCAGTTAGCTACAAACAGTAGTAATGCTATCTTAATAAAGGTGTGTCCTTAATTGTCCACGAACACCAGTCATGCTAACTTTATGTAGGTGTGTTATTTATAGACCAATAAGCAATTTATATATTAAGAAGGCCAAACAAATTTGCCCTAACATTTGGTTAATTTCATCTAGGTTTAGGAGAGAGGTTAGCCTACCTATCCTTAATTGGCAACAATCATGAATCACACTAACTTTATGTAGGGGTGTGTTATTTCCAGATAAGCATTCCATTTATCAGTCGTTTCGCCAATTGACCGGAAGTACTATAACGCGCATACATTTTTATTTG
>JAODVQ020186784.1:0-12235 GCA_025400075.2 Phenganax stokvisi
TTCACCTCATGAAAATATTCTTACCATTGCACGAATTAAAACATTCATTATTTGTATATTATTATACATATACAAGTGAGAATAAGTCTGCTTTGCTTGCTCTTATAAGAGTATAAACTTCTAAATCTGAATATGACCACCATTCGCTACCTTGTGATGCTTACTGCATTGAAACCCATCTATACGTGTAGTGGTCTTTTATATGAAGAAAAACACAGAAACAAGTGAGAATAAGTTTGATTTGCTAGCTCATACATGGATACTTGTAAGCAATAGTCTTAAGCATATACATTAATCCTTAATTTAATTGTACATACTTAGCTTCTTATATATTTGTAATCTTCTATTATTGTAATTGGTATTATTTTGTATTTTTCTCGTAGGCAATTCAGTTCGTGTAACCTAACTGCAAGCTACGATTATTAAATCATCTATCTCATCTATCTCTCTATCTCAAAGTTCATTCACAAGCGTACATAAGACAAGTCTTACCTCACATAGAGTGAGTCCCCGGGATGGTCTTTTATGACATTGTACTCTGAAAAAAGACACAACAATGTGATTTCTTTAAACATTTAAATAAAGAAAATTGAAGGTAAAATGCCTGAACTTACTCGCCGGGTTGTATTGAGCTCTCATCGTTATCTTTTCAGCTGGTTTGCACAATTCCAACGTAGCTTGTTCCAGAGTGACAGCCGTAAAATCAGCACCATTGAACTAAGATAAAGAGACCTTATTCAATGCCAAACAAATTTTGCCGCACCTGCAATAACTGTGTCTTCACCGTGCACGAGTTTTCATAAACATGAGCAAAATGATAGAACAAAGAGTTTGCTTAAATTTCTCAACCATGCATGTCTCCAATGACCATGTCTTCACCACACATAAAAACATGGGCAAAAAGACAGAACAAAGACTTTAGTCAAGTCTTCAAACCATATGCTTTCACCATGTACAAGTATACAAAAACATAAACAAAAAGCTTGCTAAGTTTTAAAAACATGTATATAAGGAATGGGCATGTTTACCTCAAGGATTTGATCGCCAACTCGAATGCCTAGTGTAGATCCACCAGATTTGACGTCAGATACAAAAATCCCGGTAGCATTACCACCAACAATACTTAAACCCAGGACATGGATTGTTTGCTCGGTCGTGATATACCGGGGTTCACTTGGAGCTTCTACATCATTCGTCGGTACACTGTGGCGAATGAAATAAGATAAAACTACATATCCTTGTTTTCTTAAGCCATCATCCAAATTACCGACTTCATTGTCGGTGGTTAGTGATGACTCAAATTGTTTGTCTGTTAAATTAGGCTATAAACGAGACCAGTTCCGCGTAGTTATGAAATCGAATGCACTTATTCAAAGACGAGTTTAGAGTCTAAAACTTCTATAATAGAGCAGAATTGTACAAAATTTTTCAAACAAGAAGTTTGAAAAGTAAGCACGACCGAACAACGGTCGAAATCTGTGTCGTGACCATTGTCGTGACTCTACGGAACCGTTCTCGAGTAGACAGAGCCTTATAAATCATTTTTTTCCCGCTTATCATCAATAACGGATTCCAAAATATCGCCAATGAATTACGATAAATGAAAACCAGAGTAATAATGGACTAGCGTATATTTTTACTTACAATTTCCTTGGAACAGGAGGTGTAATATCGCTATCGCCCACAGGAATGCTTGTTTCGGAAGAATCATGACTGAAAAAAAATTATATAAGACTCGAATACTAAAGTTTCAAATAATTCATTGAATACATCTTAAAAATATGAAGTGAAACTGAACCTTGTATGATTATCAATAACATTTTCTTTAAGCTCTAAAACAATGAAAAACAAAAGTATTGAATTATCATTTGGAGCACAAATGAAACACACAATGAGGCAAACGCATTCCATGACAACTCATCATGCTCTGCTAACACAATAACTACAAAAGCATCTTTGCAGTTAGCTCGCAAATATCGGATTTCCCGAAAAACAATTGCTGAAGAGTTCCTAACTGTAAAATGAGGCCGTAACAGTTGTAAGACTATACTTGCAGGAAACTTCGTTAAAACAACCAAAAAATAACTCTTAGGCTACGTGCGCATGGGCGCCGTTTTCAAGCGTTTCCGAAAACATCTGTGTCTCGTTTATCGTTTTTAACGCTTAGTTAAAACACTTTCCAAGGGAAAATATTTTCAATGTATTAAATTAGCTGCAGCCTCTGCCCTAAATTGTCAGTGTTTGCATCCGTTTTCGCATGAAAACACAAACGAAAACGCTCAAAAACGTTACCGTGTGCACATAGCCTAAAGCTTCTATTAGAGTCGTACTAAAATCATAAACATACCACATAAAACTTACTTTCAGGATTATATTGAACCATAAGTCTTACGCTACCACCCGCTTGACCGAGTATAATTGCTGCTTGTCCATAAGTAGCCGATCGAAAATTGATACCATTAAACTGAAAAACAACATATAACGATCAAAGTGCGTGCACTATACTGTACAATCATACAGCTTAATTTCAATTAAGCCTCGCATAAACAAGACTTTTCGACGACAAGATTAGATTGTTTCTATATGACAACTGAATGGTACCTCTAGTATCTGGTCGCCATATCTCAAGCCAGCTTTCTGAGCAATACTTCCTTCGGTGACTGCAGTCACAAAAACACCGCCAGCACTGCCCTGGGAAATTTGAATGCCGAGAGGGTAGGAACTTTTTTCGATATGTAACTTACGGACTTTTTCATTTCTAGAACAAACAAGAGAAATGAAAATCAAAAGCCGAATTAGAGTCTGAAAAGAGGTTTCTAAAATTCGTCAATATGAGTTTCTTGACGAATTCACTTGTTCGGGTGTACGACGAACAAGTTTTCCTTGACGAGTTCACTTGTGCGTCAAAACAATCTTGTTCATTTCGTAATATATCTTTCAAAAACCAGAAGCTGCCAAAGTTTAGTGAAATAAGTGAATTGTCTTACTTATCACCGCTATCCTGTTGTTGTTGGTTAATATGTATCACTGGCAAGACTTCACGAACAAACGTGGGCGTCGAGGGTCCCACGCGTGGAGTATTGCGCCCCGAGGACGACCCGACGGATGCAATACTTCGTCCGCAACTCGAGTGACTTGATATGGTCGAGTGAGTATCAACGGTATTGTAGGACTGGGTATGAGAAGAGGATGACTTCACGCGGCGACGATGTGGGAGACTGGAGCGACCCGAGTCTTTTGAGGACTTGGGGAGAGTTTGAGAATTAGGTGAAGTAGTATTGTTGTACACCTGACAACGAAGAAATAATTGGGTTGATATTCCAGAAAAAATATTTCAGAACTGATAGAGCTATCCAGTATAAATATAGTAAATTCAGTTGAGGTTTCCTTGTGTAGTAGCACAGGATAAATAAGAGATGACTCCAATTAGATCATATCCTAAACATTTTACCTCTTGACGATTTCGAAAATTTTTTGGTGGTTCTGTCCATGTTCTGGAGCGAATATCAGACACATTTTCAGGCTCTTCAGAAAGCGAACCAAGCGATAGATTACTTGGATTACTCGTGACAGGAACAGAGAACTCGCCGACCGCAGAGAACGGCTGCACTGATCTGCTCGTGAAAGGTGCCACGCGAGGTTTATAGAGTTTACTGAAAGCCGGCGGCGAGGTGGATTGGAGCCGACCAGAAAGATGGTTGGCACGAGCTGAGAGGGATAGGGGATCCGAGGGGGATATGGGAGGATGTACCACATTCCTTCGGGGTAATGTTGTATCCCCTATGTGAATAACACGATTGCTATCCATTATCATCTCCAAATCTGGTCTTACGACTGGTGCCGATTTCGGTCGGATTGCTTTCTTCTTATTGGCCGGAAATCGAACGCCGAAGTCCAACGAAGTGAGTTGGTCGTCCGCGTTGGAATCCACGATACTATGCGCCATTCTACGTCTTGCCCCGACCGACATAGCTCGGGGTGTCGATGCCGCCCTCAAGGTCACATCGGGTTTCTCCGACACCGACATGCAACGACGAGTTCCGAGCTCTGGGACGTCAGTTTGAGTGCCCGTCGTGCGTTCCTTATCTTCGTACAGCGGTGTTAGCGATGGCGAGACGCTCAACATCGGAGCAAAGATTGAGCCATTATCGTTTAACGAAGTCATGTCCTCCGCTTCCGATTGTACAACGCTCGATAAATCGCTGGTTCCGATTTTTTCTGAGCCTTAATAAGCAATACATTATTATTGAGCAATCGCATACCTTCAAATGGAAACAAAATTGTTCCGATCACCAGCAGTTTCTTTTTCAATTCAAACGTGAAAATTTCACAATTTCTTTGACTTCTAAATAACATTTACCTTGTAAAGCGGACAAACTATCAGCCAGCATGGCTTCTTTAAACTCAGCTTTGCGACGAATACTCGAGTCCTTTTTGATTTTATCATCAATCTCAACAAGCAATGACTCAAGAGGGCGTACACGTGGCGACGTCACTGATTCCTGAACTTCCAGTGTCAATATGTTTGAGCTCAATAGATCTTCAGCCTCCGCTTGAGATAACGAAGCCACAATTGTACCGTTCACCTACGAAAATAAAGCCAGAAACTTGCTAAACACGGCAAAGATGAAGCTCTGTTACCTGAACAATTGTAATTGCTCGTGTGGACGACGAATATCGACAAATTTTTCCCTTCACAAGAATCTCGAGCTCGTGTGTGCGAAAGAATCGAACTTACAGAGATAATCTGGTCGCCAACACTCAATCTTTCTTCTAAGTCAGCCACACTTCCGGGTTTAATCCAACTTACTGTTTTATTATTGTCGATCAAAATACCCAGTTCTATAAACAATGATGTACACATCACACACACAATGAAGCATTCTGTGACCTGGTGACAAGTGAATATGCACCACAACTACAGAACTCTGACAAGTTTAGTTGTGTACCTTTCCCATGTGGAACAGTAAGATATATTGGGGACAAAGAACGTTTGTTTTCACCCAGCAATCTCCTTCTTTTTACAGTCTGCGAATTAACAAACGATAATTTCTTATCAGAAAACACAACACTCAAGTTTAGTCTAAGCATTGCTAGAAATTGTTTTCAAAGTATCAGAATTTGCTTACAATGTTCAAAATATCTGTTTCATTGAGCGCTGCAATAACTTTATCATATTTCATCGTTGAAACATCAATGTCATTAACTCTTAACAAATAATCATTCACTCTAGAAATATATAAAGGTGATAGCGCTGTCAGCTTGACTCGACCAAATCTCTGTAAAGAGAACAGTTTAAAACACTATACATCAATCATTTTAGTCTTTAGTTCACCTTAATTTTCCATATGCCAAACTATCTTTGACAACATTCGTCACGACTAAATTTGTTTCACTGGCAGCAACATCAAAACCAAATTTCTCCTTCGTATTTCTCTGTAAAATGAACACATATAATATAAAGATTTTATCAAACAGATTTATACAATAATCCATTAGTACAAACTTCTGAAAAATGACGAAAATACCTTCTCCAAATAAATTATTTCTGTGTCCCAATCCTAAGGAGATAATTAAATAACATAATTTGTCTAAAGTGCATATGGGTGAAACTTGGGACAGTTTCGAACACAGTCGGATATTTTGTAATGGGAGACCATCAAGAATATAAGGTAGAATTTTCCAACTTTTTAAAGACATATTTTTATGACTTGAAAACGACTTTTTTGTGCAAATATATTGATTAGTAATACCATGGAGAAATTTGGCATGGTTTGGAACACAATTTGACATTTTGAAAAAATTCGTCAAGATGAACCCCTATCCTTCCAACATAAAGTTTTCAAATTTTTTAAAACTTGTTTAAGGACTTGAAAACGACTTATTTTGGCAAACAGATACAGTGCATGTTTAAAAATACACGCTTAGCCCACACAAGCAAAGTAGCCTGCGTGCAGGCTAATTTTCCGCAAAGGAAGTTTCCTTGCAGGCAATTTGGGCCGCACGCCCGACTCACCGTGTTCAAATCAGTATCGATGGCTGAATCTATACTTGTCACAATTTCCGTGCGGTCATCAGAATCCAGCCTAATTTCAATTTTCTCTCGTAATGATATTAATTCCTCCATGGATTGGCTCTGTTCACGTCTGATCTGATCAGTATCTCGTAGCATCGCAGCAAGGTCGCTCACGGCCCGATCTCGCTCTTGTCTGAGCACGTCACATGCTGTTTTGGCTGCGTCACGTTCCTTCAAATAAAAGGAACAGTAAATAAGCAGGCGCTCAAAGACTGAATACCTCCGCAAACAGATTGAAGTATAAAGCTGAAGAATTAAAAACTTTTATAAACTAAGCTTAGGTTCTACTAAAACTTAATTTGTCAATCCGCCTGTAAAGTTTCATCAACATCCGTTCGATAATTTGCGAAACGTCTTGCTTACAAACAAGAAAGAGTGAAAATATAACCTCCAAGCGGAGGTAGCAAATTCTGAATTTCTTTTCAAGAACAATCTTTCGCTCGGCCACAATATGCTTTTTAGCTTAAAATCCATCAACCTACTTTGACCATTTTATCTCGCTCACTAAACGACCAATCACGTCGCTTTTTAGATACTTCAGCTTCGCTGAGCGCATTCGCAAGCTCCTTGGACAAAGCATCAAATTGTTTCCGTAAAGTTTCGCTCTCTTTCGAGTCTCCTTTGAACGTCTCGTTACGTTGCTTTGCCTCGAAACATTCCCGAAGAATTTTATCTCGATGGATAATAGCTTCGTGTCGTTCCCGTCGTGCGGCATCGCGCTCTTCTCGGAACATGTCGGAGTCCTCTCGGGCTTTCTCGAGATTTCTCGTGACGTCATCCATATCTGTCATGAGCTGCTTCATTCGTTGTTTCATCAAGTATAGCTCTTTCATCGCCTTGGAAGACACAAAAGTTTATAGCCATGTGCGAGCAAATAAATCGAAATTATTTTCACTAGTGTATGCGTTTTCCTCTCATACAAGACTGCTTACTACTCGTATAATGAGTGAAAAGAGTCAACATCATTTCTTTATGATAACTGCATATTGACCACTATCTGCTGCCGTCCTGTAGTGCTTGGTGAAAATTTTATCGACCCCATACCTTATCGCGTTCGCTCGTCACCATGCCTAAATCATGGTTCGCCATTTCTTTCTCTTGCCCCAGTCTCTCTGCGTCCTCTTTTAGTTTCCCAGCATCCTCCTGGGCCTTCACCAAATCTTCTTGTAATTTGTCCATCTCCTTATGAACACTATCTCTTTCACTCATTACAAGTTTATATTCGCTTAGCGCACTGTTTCGTTCCTCCTGTAAGAATATATATTACATTCCCTTATGTGGGCGCTTGAATGAAAGGAAAAGGAAGTGTTTGAATAAGAAATACATTACAATTCTTTGCTATAGTCGATTTCAGCTCAATTGCACTGAAGTATTCGGAGCTTTGCCACGAACTTCGCACGTTTGTTTCCAAGTTTAAATGTTCACAATGCAATTTAGAAACACGATTTTAATCTGAGCATTTGAATGGCCGCTTTTTGTAAGCTTTGTGGGAGGCTTTGTTTACAAAACTGTTTCTGATTTCATTTTGAACATTTGAACCTGGAAACGAATTTGCGCACTTCGCAACAAATTTCCGAATATTTCAGTGAAAATTGAGCTGAAATCGACAACAAGCAAAAGGTATGAATAGAATATTGGTTTCGTACTTTAAGTTTTGTGAGTTCACGTGTAGCTTTTAACTGCAACGCGAGTGCCTGATCAGTCTCTTTGACAGCCGCGTCGCGATGCTGCTCAGCCTGATGAACCCTGGCCAATGCAACCTCGTTCTCATGCATACACTTGTCCAAATTTCGTTTCGTTACAGCACACTGCTGCTTCAAATATGCTCGCTCGTTTTCACAAGTCTCCAACTCTTTGCTGACTTCTGAAAACTGTTTCCTTAACTCGATAAACTTCTCTTCATGTCGCTGAAATTTCTCCACATTCATTTGTATTTCCATAGCCAATTTCTCGTTGATAATTTTCAAATTTCCAACATCTTTGTCGTCGTTGCCCGCTTCCGAATTCCAAAGTCGTTTCCCTCGAAGTTCGTTCATCTCTTTTTTCTCTTGTTCTCGTAAAAGAATAATCTCCTCGTAATCTTGCTTTAGTTTTTCACGTTCTTTTTCGCTAGTGTTTAGCTTCTGGTTTAGCATTTGTGCCTCTCTCACGAGCTGGTCGCATTTGTTCAAACCGACTAAATGCAAGTTTCGAAAGTGCTCTGATTCTATTAACTGGCTGTTGCATTTTGCGGCTAAATCTTCCGCTTGCTTTCGATGCATTTCAATCTGTAGTTAAATAAAAACAAAACATGTTTATAAATGTTCACTTACTCGTGTGTACGACGAACAAGTTTTCCTTGACAAGTTTCTTGACGAGTTCACTTGCTCACGAGTGTGCATGACAAACAAGTTTTCCTTGACAAGTCGCTTGACAAGTATGTGTGGCTTCCTATATGCGTACCTCTATATATACTTACCTCTTTCACGATTTCTTCATATTTTTGTTTAATGAGTTCGCATTCTTCTTCTTTGGCATTATCAATAATTCTCTTTGCATCGTCTTCTTTGGCATGTTCGCTGCCATTTTCCCCATGCTCTTGCTCCATCCTCTTTAACTTCTTAACAATGCTATCATATTTTCGTTGAATAACTTTTAGCTCTGTCTTCAACGAAGTGGTATCATTGCATGAGTCATGCTCAATCATACTAACGCTACGATGCACATTTCCTTGCTTTGAAGCTACATAAACAAAACAAAAACGTGCACTGACGATTTGTGGCAAAAATATTCATGAAATCCATAGTATTTCTATATTATACCTTGCCGGCCTTCTTTGTCACGTTCATAATGCTTTGCGTTGCTTTTGGCAATGCGACCCGAGCCTGCAACATGAAGCAGAGTTTACCCATGTGGCACACCCTGACCAGAAAATGTGTGGAATATGCAACAGAGACAAAAATTCATTGACCAGTGTATATTTCTAGTGACCAAGTTGAAAACGCTTGCAGGAAAGTGGAAATCCTGCAAGAAGACACACACTTCGTAGTCCACGGTAACATTATGAACTATGATTCGGCAACAGACAACAATATGCTAGTAGTTCAGTCACATTACAATCATGAAGAACAGTAAAAGTAAAGGACACAAGAGATTTAGTGAAACGGAGACTGTTGACAATATTCAAGCTTTTTGAAACGACAAACCATTGGCTACAAAGGAAATCTAGCCCAGCTAATAACAGAACAATCTGATAAGAAATCAGTGTTGAAAGAAATGTGTAAAGCGCAAACATAAATAGCTAATTAAACAACCAACTGGACATTTAAACAACACCAGACTACCTGGGTACATATCTTTCGGAGGTTCCATGCCCAGGAACATACAGTTCAACATATACGGGTACGTCGTCTCAAGAATCACACAAAAACGTTTAAATTTATCATAGCCTTTCGTTTTTAACAAATCTAACAACCGATCTACCCTTTGGCTCCCGATTTCGCCTTCGATAGCCTGCCAATCGCCTTCGCTTAGAATATGACTAACAAGCAAAGATGAACTCAATCTTTCGATGTTTACAGCCTGGCGAAATTTATCTCGATGCCGATCTAAGATGCGTTTATAATCTTCTTCCATTTTAGATTATTTGTTAAGCAATCACAAGAGCACGATCGCGTGAAATCTTTTTTTGTTTTGATATGTTTTGTCGTCGAATTCAGCCATTTTTTCTGTTTTGGTTTCTAGGGCGGCCTGTGCGCAGGCTAATTATTCCGAGTAATGATGATTATGTAGAAACCGAGAATTGAATTACTAAACATTTGAAATTAACCGAGGCCTTCAGCGCTAGGTATATGTTCTCTCGACAAGGCAAGGAGATAGTCGAAAAGTTTGGCCAAACTTTGTTAAATGTAGTCACTGGAAGAAAATAGTCTGAAAGTTTGATCAGATTAAGCTTGTTTAACCATAGTCAATAGCAGACTATAGTCTGGAAGCTTGGCCAAAGTTACTTCAATTATAGTCAATTGAAGATGGTCTGAAAGTTTCACTTTGACTAAAGTTTGTTTGATCATAACCAATTAAAGCAGATGGTCTAGAAACTTAAAATTTGTCCAGTTTTGTTCAAGTTTACGGACAATCTCTTTCCATTGACTGTGGTCTAACAACAACACGATACAAAATATTCGTGGTCACTATTATACGTTGGCGACGTTGCAAATTGTACGATTGGTGTTACATCATGACAAGACCACTGACCTTCACCAAGTGTTCCAACTAAATAGTCACAAAATACACGGCATAAAACTTCACTACGAAACTACATTTCACCATAACATGCTTCAAACTTTACTTCATAAACCTTGCTCTATCTCAACGTCTGTTACACAAGAAAAAGCATTATAAAACCGCCTCAAAGTTCAAGACAAATAGCAAGAAGCCGTGACTACACGTACAAGCGGAAACTAGTTATAAACAGTTGTCCAATAACAAACGAATGCGGCTTCGCTTCAGGGTTGTTTCATACTTAAGCTAATTTAAAAACTTGGCACGAGTTTCTGCGTTTGAAGGGGTAACCGACAAATACAAGCATTGTACTTTATCAGTTTGTTAAGTGGTCACCTCCGGCAACCTTGACTCAAAGAAAATTAACCTTTGGGGAAAATTTGGTTTAGCACTATAACATATCCTTAACAATCACAAAAACTAGTTTGGCATAACTACATTACATCCATATTAATAAATTAGAAAATCCCTATTTGATTTCGTCTTCCGGGGTTTTTTTGGTCTTTTAAGAAAGACAAAGTCGTCTTATCAGCCAAAGCTATAAACTTCCCGTCTAAAGTCCTGTTGCTGACGGTTCGTCGTCCAGTTCCAATTCGAGGTCTGTGGAATAAATTAGCCTTTAATTAAACTCGCTGTTTTTGAGACTCAACAAAAAAACAAGGGACTCCCCAGTTTTTAGTGTGAGTATCAAACAAAATACATATATCTAACTATTAGTCATGGGGTTAATCAATTTCAGTTTCGGTGTTATCCGAACCGGTGTCCTTGAAAAAGTTTAGAATTTCTTGGTTATCAGCAAATAGCTCCTTGACAACATTTTCTTGTTTTTCGTCCGTCGGCGGGTGTTCGGATTCATCCGCCTGTTCCTCGTGATGGCCGGAATAACGCTTTTCTTGAACGGACATTTTCGAAGATGGGTCGATGAGTACATCACCATTGGCAAAGCCATTCGTACGGATGCCTTCGGGTGATCTTCGGATTTCGGTGACAAGCAATCGTTCTCGCGTTCCGTAGCTCGAGTTGGCCAAATGTTTAAAATTTTGCAAGATGTCCGCACGGCCAATAGCCTGGAGCTGAGCCTCCAGATTCTCCATAGTCGCCTCAGATCCCTGCTCGTCTTTCCAGATTTGCACGACTTCCGTTGCTGATGCCTCCGTGTTACGATTGCTGCAGTAATTGGAAGTAAAGAAAACAAACGACAGTTTAGTCAAAAACTCAGCACACAATTTCATCCAAACAGCCAAATGTTTCATGGGCAAATTTTATCAAATTTCCAAATAGCGTTGATCAACTGAATTGAGATATTTTGTTTTGTTTAGTTCAGTATAGCAACTATAATACACGGGGGTAACACTTCACAGTAACACGAAAAGTATACTTATAAACTAGTGGCCGTTCTCAAATCTGTTCTACTTACTTCAAATCTAGAATATCCTGTAGTTTTGAGTCGTCTAACCCGATATGTTGTCCAAAAGCAATCCAGTCATCCCTAAGTTCTTTTGAGATCAGTTTTATCAAGTGGTCCGGGATTTCCTGCACGCCCGAATCTCGCCCAATGTCCTACAGGATGAAAGTTATGACAGCTATTGTCTAGAACTGATAAAATTATCCTAAATATCGTTAGCTTAATTTAGGATTCCTCCGGTAGCAACATCGGATCTGAAAGACCAGTTTGAAAGCAAAAGAACTATGAAGTAATACTTTTTACTAGTTAGGTAAGGTAATACTAGTTACTTTAGGTAATACTAGGTAATGCTAGTATAATACTAGGTAATACTAGGTAATACTAGTTACTTTAGGTAATACTAGGTAATACTAGTTACTTTAGGTAATACTAGGTAATACTAGTATAATACTAGGTAATACTAGGTAATACTAGTTACTTTAGGTAATACTAGG
>JAODVQ020186889.1:0-14429 GCA_025400075.2 Phenganax stokvisi
TATGATCCAAACCTTCCAATGACGATGCAATACCAACTTCTCTCCTTTGTCAACCGGAAGAAACAGGCTCAGATGAAGGAGTACGAGGACCGGCTCAAAGAGATGAATCGAAAGGAGAAGGAAGAGATGGAGAGGCATCAAATCCGTCATGCTTATCAACAGCTGCTGCAGCAGAAACAACATCATCCTAGTCCACCCAAGAGACAAAGGATCACAGAGCAACACTTTAACCCAGGTGCCACCCCTCTCCCATCATTCTACCTAGGGGGTTAGCAACAAAAATACACATGAACTTTTTCTGCATATCCGTTTAGCCTGTGTTAAAGCTTCCGCTGAAGGTAGAACACCCAGGTAAAGTGCTACAAATAAAAAATACACTAGCTTTAATTAAAATTTTAGTCAGCCCAGTTTTGACATATTATAACAAGACCTCATAATAGAGAATGAATGCATAGCAATAACCTCCGGGAAACTTATTCATTTTAAGAACTTGTTGTGACAGTACTGGACATCCCTTGGTTTAGCTGAAAATTTCATTGTGTTTTAACAAGATTACTACATATATTCCAGCAGATTACACCTTCTCCAAGCCACAGGGAGCCGGGGACGACAGCGACAGCTCTGGATCGGGATCCATTCTCAGTACACACCGCAGGAAAAAGACATCAGTAAAACAGCAGAGAAAGAAAGCAGAACATCTCACTGGCATCGGAGAAGATGGTAACATTAAGGCACCTCAAACACCAGCACTGGGTCCTGACAATCCTGAGTCTGAAGATGAAATGATAATGGGTATGTGCGCATTAATTCTCTGCACACATATGCACTAGTGTTGCAGTACTCATTTTGTGTGTCTGTCTTTCTATCTGTCGATTCTCCTATATAGACTAATGTTGAACAGTGTTTGATGAGCAGGACCGAGCCAACAAAACACTCTATTATGCCGCCATCCAATCCTATTATGCTCATCAATTACATGCTGAAATCAATACGCATTTGTTTAAAAATCACGTATTACTTAGGGAGATAAGGAGATATAGAGGGTTGCGTACACAGGCAAGCGTGTTTAAGCCACAAATGTATTAGTTGAAGATGCGACCTTTGTTTGTGGGGGTGGCATATGTCTGGTGACTCCATGTGATTGATTAGTATGTAGACGTAATTATCAGGTGTAAGTGAATGCGGTATATACTATATGGCTCAAGGTCTATTATTCTCACGTATTCCTCTATCATGCTCTGATATGCGCTTATACTTTAGTGTCCTATTATGCTAGAAATTATGCCGGTATAATCTGCCAAGGAACGCTGACCGTGTATGCATGCTGACGATCGATCACAAAATAGTGCACTGCTTTCCCAGAGCCAAGCCTGACTTAAGACATATGATGCTCTCTCTCTGATGATTGCTTCCCTAAATTTTGTGCTGAGCACAGTGTCACCAACTAATGAAGGCTCTCAGCAAGTGGTAGACACGCCCTCTTTTTATGTCAGCGCAGGGCTTTCTCTGCACAAGTGCAGTGTCTCTGAAGATGCTAGTGTAGTATCTTCCATACCAGATACAATATAAGTTTAACTTTACAGTGTTTGTTTTACTCTGACACACATGCCAACTTTTTATGATGTATATGTATGTTGTACACCTATCCAGACACTCCCTCCGATCATGTGATAACTGAACCATTCACCGTCCAAGAGATTAAACTCATGAGACAGGACTCTGGATTTGGTTTCAGAATCGTTGGAATAGGCACTAAGGTTGGTGTCCATAGAAGTGGGACTGAGTGTGGAACAAGATTTATTTATCAGTTGTTCTTATATCAGAAGATTACTATATAGTTTATTTAGTCATCTATTCACATATAATTTTACTATTTCTTTGAGTATTTTGTACTTACCCACACAGGCTACAGTAGGAGTTATAGAACCAGGAGGAGCAGCTGACGTTGACGGCAGACTCCAAGTTGGGGATGAGATCACTCACATCAACGGAATCTCCGTTCTTGATGCTCCCCACCAGAACATCGTCAGCGCTATGGGGGAGGCTGCTGCCATGGGCAATGTGGTCCTCAAAATCTGTCGGAAGATGCCGGTTCCCGAGTCTTTGCCCCCAGCGAGCCATGGGAATCTGAGTCCCCCACCCGAGGAAGACCTCCCGCCGGCCCTCAGGGTTAGGGACGTGCAGATCGATCGTCCAAACAGACAGACCAGTTTTGGTTTCATGCTACAGTCCAACACTCTTCGACCTGGTTGCATGATCAGTAAGTATAATGATCTGGATTTGAATGACTATATTATTAACCTGAATATTTTGGATTTTATTAATGCCAGTCTTGCCAGCCAGAATGCAAATATTTCTTGTGCAATATACATATAATATGAGAATCTAAAAACACCTACATAGGAATCATAATCTCCTACAGGTCGGCTTGTTCCAGGTAGTCCTGCAGACAAAAGTCAGTTGCTCTTCGTAAAAGATGAACTACTAACAGTTAACAGACAGGACGTGTCACAAATGACTGATAGTGACATTTTCTCACTCATTGAAAAATCTGGGATGTCCATCTACCTCACTGTTCAACAACCTAACCCTGGAGGTTTGTAGCATAGGGCATGTGTAAGCAGTCATACAAGTTTCTTTCTTTACTATCCGCAACTTATAACCCCAGAATTAGGTGCCTTCTATAATGTAATCCTAGCCTCATATACTGTCTCGCCACATGTGCAAGTGTTAAAGTATTGAGCACAGACCTTTCTAACAATTTCTAAGTTTAAGCCAGGAGCCCATGAATGTGAATTAGCATCTAACTGTATGGGACACCATTAGGTCCTTGGCAGGTGGAGGTTTGCTCTCCATGACTATATTTGGAAGTCCATTATATTATGAATGACTGCTACATACATTGCTTTTCTGGAATATAGTATATACATAGGCTTGTCAAAACACTCGCTTTTGCATCTCATTACTAACTGGTTGACCCATGATGCTTTTCTTACCCTACTACCACAGCGTGGTTAGATCTTCTCCTTGCTCATTGGCCCTTGGTTAATGAGAGCCTAGAACACAGGGAAAAAACAGGTCCTGCAAATCATGGATCAGGCTTACCACTTATAACTTAAGGGCACAAAATAAACACGCTGTAACTCAGTCACTCTCAGGTTGTAACCAAGGGAATCAGGGTGCTAGGGAAAATTTCTCTATTTCTCTATTCAACCCACAAAATCTGTATAATTTATGTCCGTTGAGCTGAACTATAAATTTTATCATTATGCTGCTCAATAATATATCTCTATAGCAACAAGTCAAGGAGATGTTTTGGAAATGCAAGTTGAAGACGACATTTCAATAAGGGGTATGTACTCTTAATGAGGGTCATGTACATCTGTTATCTACATGTGGCAGTTCAGCTCCACCCATTAATCTTGTGTACCGTTTACACAGCACTCGCGCTAATCCGGATCTTGATCTGGATTGTGATCCAGATCATAATCCTTTGTATGGGGCTTATTTCACTCTGCCCCACTTCATGTAGTGCAGCTCTATTGTTGCACATTATAAGTTTGCTTTTATGTTCCTCACATGACAGATAAGGAAGAGAGGAAACTCTTTAATGAGGCCTTAGTGGAAGGTTGGATATTAGCAGGAGAGGGTCTCCTGATTCTTCTGGGTGTGACAGGATCTGGCAAAACTGAATTCCAACGAATTGTGTTACGCAAAAAGGTCCCTGAGTTCAGTGCTTCCACCTCTCTTGCCACCCGTCCTATATCAATCTGTAACATGGCAGTAGATGGTATCGAGTGGAAAGAAATGGATCCAGAAAAGATGTTGGAGATGGTTGCTGAAAAAATGCACCAGAGAGGATGGAAAATTTGCAATCCAACCAGTGATTCTCCTCTTCCTCCTCCTCCTCCATCAAATGATACTGAAAGTGCAGGGATTCAAAGCAGCACTGGGCAAGAAAATGCATCCGATCACGATTTTTCAGCTGAAGAGGCTTTAGACACAAATCAAGGAGGGGTGGAAGTTATAGGTTTGGATGGAGGATTTATTACTGCTCTGGAAAAAATTGATTTAAATCTGATTCAAGCAATGAGAGACGCTGGTAATAGAGAGCAGCAGGAGAAGCAAACACTGATGGGGGTTGACTTTATCTACCTACTAGACAGTGGAGGGCAGCCACCATTCAGAGAGATGCTTCCACATTTTGTCAAGCAGGCTTCTGCTGTTGTCTTGATGCAGAAGCTTAATGAGAGGTTGGACTCCAGACCAACCATCAGATACCGAGAGGAGAGGGGGAAGGTGGACAAAGGGTACAAGTCTCAACTCACTAATGAGGAGATACTCTGCCAGTATGTCCAGGCAGTTCAGTCACACAAATCCAAAGTGTTTGTAATTGGAACTCACAGAGACAAGGAAGACGACTGTGACGAAACAAGGAAAGACAAGAACAAGAAGCTGCTCAAAGCTTTTAAAAACATTCCTTCGGGTCAGCTGATCCTCTACAAGAAGAGAGAGCTCATGTTTCCTCTCAATTGTACAAGCCGAAAGAAGAAAGACAAGGATATTATCAGAGAATTCAGAAAGAGGGTTATCCAAGAATGCATTTCAAAGAAAAAGAAAAAAGAGATCCCACTACCATGGTTTCTTCTGGATCAAGTTTTGAAGTTGCTTGCTAAGCATATGAAGGTATCGGTGTTAAGCACTGATGAATGCTGTGAAGCTGCCAGAAAGAAGCTTCGTATGTCCAGAGAAAGCTGTGAAGCTGCTCTTAAGCACCTCGGGAGGTTGAACATCATCTTCTTCCATCCAGATATCCTTCCTGAAGTGGTATTTCCCAGTGTTCAGGTTATCCTGGACAAACTCACCGAGCTGGTCCGCTGCAATCATTTGCTAAGATCAAATGAATCTGAGGACACAGATGAATCATGGCATATTGAAGAAGACTCTGAAGCAGAGGAACAGAGTGCTTCTGAGGAATCCAGTGAATCAGCTGAATCATCAGAAGATGAAGAAGAAGAAGAAGAAGAAGAAGAACAAGCAAGTGGGGCATCATCTGATCCAGTACCAGACGCAATGAAGACATACAAGGGCATAAAGTTTGGATATACTGGTGAAGTTGATTCCGAGCTTCTCAAGAAAGCTTTTCCTTCACACTACAGAGAAGGTCTGTTCAATGCACCAGATCTCCTACGACTTCTTGAGGGATTGCTGATTGCCAGTAGGCTTAAAAGCGGAGAGCACTTCATCCCCAGCCTCCTTCCCGACCTGCCAAAAGAGGAGATTGCAGAGTATCGTGCAACAGCAGATCATCAACCCCCACCACTAGTCATCTACTACCCCAAGATGTGGCTACCAGTTGGTGTCATGCCTTCACTGATTGTATACGTCCAGAATGAGCGTGGCTGGATACTGGCTAAAGAAGATGATGAGCCAACCTGCATGAAACACAACTGCATTGAATTTGTGTTGCCCGATGAACCAGGGAGTGTGGTCCTCATTGATTCCGTCAAGTTCCTAGAGATCCATGTCAAACCGACCGATAAACTAGACGACAATAAACTGCTCCACAGAATTCTAGAGGATGTTAGGACTGGTCTTATAGAAGCCCACAAATCTCTCCACTATGATGCCCCTGAGACAAAGTGTGGGTTCCTGTGCTCTGGAAAGTGTGGCAACAAGGAACCACATCTTGCTACACTGGAAAGTGGCAACAAATGTTGGAGGTGCTCACATAAAAATACCGTCGGAGGAAAGGTGGATAAAAAACAAAAAGTCTGGCTTCACAGAGGTAAGTGTAGAAAAATCATTACTTCTAAATGAAAGGGGATGTGGGGATGGTTGTATATATCATCAAAAAGAACAGAAACAAGAATGCTGTTGCTGAGTATCACCACTAATGCTATCCATACATGCATCCATTTAGAAGAATGATTTTCCACTTGTTCCAGTAATTTTTAGTTGAGCCTTTCTATAAGAAACTGCAGCTTGTGTGATTATTCTGAGCATGTTATGTGTATGAGCCCTAGCTCCACACTGAGATATTGAGGGACTGGCTGGGGTTTCTAATATGCATGCACCATACAAGTTAAAATGGCGTCGTTCATTGAGCTTGCTGTAGAAAACACTGTGCTATGCTCATTCTGGATGACAGAATCCGGGAAAATGATGGTGAGCAATTTCTAGCATGAAGCACTGATGTTATCCAGGCAGCTTTTTAGCTAATCTGTGACTGTATATCAACCTCCAAAGTAACCTGGTGAGTTTTTTTGTTTTGGTCATGTTATAAGCTGTTACTGTCCAAGATCGATCACATGAGATTTCACTCTAGGGCATCTACCTAATTTTTTGGCTAAATAGTATGCTGTGCCTGTATGTAAACCTCACTCAAATACATAGGAATGGGTAGTGCCAATTCTAGCGATCAGAGAGTATAGCTAGCTATATTGTACCTTGCTGCAGAAGTTTCACTTTATGATTGTTTTACAGAATCATGCACACTTGGAAATAGGGGAGAAGGTATGTTTTTACTGGAATTATGTTATATAACAGTTCAATATTAATTCTACTATTCATCAGCATCAGGAGAATGTCAAAAGTTAACCAGATTACGTGAAAACATTGCAAGCATCACCAGAGTCATAACTACTCAATTCGGTCTTCAACAGTTTAGCAACAAACTGGTGGAAAAAGCTTTCATCACTCACAATGCAGCCCAGCTAATAGTCGATACACCAGGACTGGCTTCTGATCAAAAAGTCGGTAAGCTTATGGCTAGTGTGTTTGCTGGGCTGGAGCTTTCAGACGAAAAGGAGGAAGTGTTCAAAAATTTTGTTGACATTTTCAGTCATGACAGAGCCTCTGCAGATCTGGTGCAGAAATTAAGTGGAACAGGTATGGAAACCGAGTACACAATGTGAAAATTTCACGTTTCCATTCTTCTTCAATAACATTTAGACCTTTAATCGGAGGACCTGCAACTAAAGTCTACTCAAGTCATGTTATTGTACAAGCTCAAGAGACTGATAGCTCCACTTTCCATTCCTTATTTATTCAGTCCTCACATCTTATTCTAATACTATGTAACTGTAAGTCTTTCTTGTGTAAAAAACCACAATACAATGATTATTCATGACAATTTTTATGGTGCACAGTGTGCCAAACCTGTATGCTAAGCTTTATCCAAGTTGGAATTCACAAGAGTTTTACTATTATACAAAAGAGCAGTTAAAAAGCATGAACATTTTCATCCATTAATAATAACATTGAGAAGTATTAAGTGTATGCACTAAGACGTAAGCAATGAGAGAGAGTCGTCAGTGGAGTTTGGAATAGAGGTCACTGGTGAATGAGAATCCATTAAAGTTTGTCTGATCGATGGACATCACTAGTTGTGTGTCTGTAGGTGTGAGTTGTGCCGGCTGGAATGTGAAGTCGTCATCAAAATTACTTGCATCTGAAGGCCCTTTCTGTATGATAAAGTAAAGGAAGACGAGGGAGGGGAGATGAAGCAGCTGAATTCTAAATATAGGGCAGTATAGCATGATGTAACCTCTCTAGAAGGGACACCCTCAGATTCAATATGCATGAATAGCAGCCTAATAGTGGCCCCTCTCTAAAGCAATTTGACTTCTAAACCAATGTACTTGTCCTATGTGCTTTAGTATACTTAGTTTATAGTAGTAGGCTCCACTACTGGGTGAAACATACCACATTAGGTTTGAAGGGAGGTTTCAGTTTCCTGGCCTCTAATTTGACAAAATCAATTTCTCTGAAGAAGGGATGAGATCTAATCTTTTCTCTGTCCTCTATACAGCCCAGTCTCTCGGATGGATCTCTCTGTAATAACTAATAGAGAAACAAGAATATTTTATATTCAGGGAGTTATCTTAGAACAAGAACATTTTATATTCAGGAAGGAATTGTTTTTTCTTCATTGAAAGTGATATATAGTGGAACCCAATTCAAAATTAGACGGGACTTGAATTCATTTTCCTTTGCCATAGATGGCCCTTTTTCTATATACTTAGGTAACTCGTAATATTTACACATTGAGTAGTTCTATTGTATATACCTTATCGAGGAAGTTGATTGTGGTTTGATCAAGGTAGCGAGAGAACGAGACCTGGTGATTACAGATTGAGTCAAACAACTCATCTTCGTCCTCTCCACTGAATGGTGACTGTTGAGAGATAAACACACAGACACATAAAGAGTAGACACATACATACTACAAATCTCATCTTAGGTTGGGTTCAATCCCACACATATGGAAAGTGAAATAAAATAGTAATTGTTGTGACAGTGGTACACTATATCAAGAATCATTGCTCAGTATAGCCTTTGTATAGCATACCTGGCCAGTTATCATTTCATAGCAGAGGACTCCAAATGACCACCAGTCAACTGAGAATGTATACCTCTTCCCCTTTATGATCTGCAAGAAACACAATAAAGTCATACGTAAGAGACCTCTTTACAAGGGACTATTCTTAATTTGTGACCTCTGAAAATGGAAAGTACCCAATGTATTGAGAGCCACACAATATGATGTCTACTTTGGATGAGATTGCTTACTTCAGGTGAGATATAGTCAGGAGTTCCACAGAAAGTGCCAGCTGTGGCATAGCCGATAATGTTCTCCTTACACATACCAAAATCTGCCAGTTTACAGTGACCGTCAGGATCCAGTATCACATTATCCAACTTCAAATCTCTATAAGGACATTTTTTGGCTTAGTTAAAGCTCATAATAAAGCTACTTTGTTTAAAATTTGGTATTCTTTCATCACTGTGTTTGTAGTAAATTATTAAAACTTAGAGCACTTTAAATACTACTATATATACTTCAAGATGGCCTTTCTGTGAATATACCTGTATATGATGCCTTGTTTATGGAGAAACTGTAAAGCACACAGTATCTCAGCTGCATGGAATCTGAAGACAATGGGGATAGAGAGGGAGAGTGAACAAAAAACATTTATATTGCATGCAGCTATTGTATGAATGGTCTGTGTATAATATTTGGAGAATATTCAGGTACCTGGCTCTGGGGAGTTTGAATTTATGAGAGATCTGAATATGAAACATGAGATCTCCACCATTCAGATACTCCATTACAAAGAACAGATGACTCTGAAGGAAAAACAGAAATACACATCTTATACATACAGCAACTAGGCAATTGAAGAGGCCCTGAAAAGCGGAGTGAGAGAGAGGCTCACTGGAGTCTGAAAGGTAGAGTGGAGATGACAGAGAAAGGGATGATTGCAACCGAGAGCCAACAGCCTCTTTTCAACCATGGTGGCCTCCACATCATCGTCTTCTAGAACTACATCTTTCTTTAGAGCCTTGATGGCGAAATACTGCTGTGTTCCTTCTAGTTGAGCCAGCAATACCTGTAGTATACAAATAGGACACTCAATTCTAGTTTATGAGTTCAAGTCAAGTCTCATGTGAGCAATTTAGAACCATTGTAGACCAAACATTATTACAGCACAATCACTATGAGTTTATGTCATTTGAATATAGCTAATTTCTAGAGCTGCTCTAGACTCAAATCCAATATGATCATCTGCTAAATGCATTAGTTCTAGCTATAGCTTTTTTTTTTCATTACCTTTCCAAAGCTGCCTTTGCCAAGGAGTTTGAGCAACTTGAATTGTTCCAGTTTATATTTCTTCATGGCCGGTCGGGTACTACCTCTGTGATAGATGCCAGCCGAGGGGATGTGGCCGTTTGAGGTACTGCTGGAACCTCTCTGACTGTAGGTCCGTGGAGGAACTGGCGGGGCTCCTTCTATACCTGGCAGACTGTACCTTGGACCCAGAGCCGCCCTGGTCATAGCTGTGAACAAGAGAAAGAGAGAGTAAGTGATTGTAGCGTACATATAGGTTTCTCTTTATCTAGGCGCATCCCTTGTTTGGATAGGTATGGCAAGCAGATGGTTGATGATTATTTCACTCTGTTCAATAATTGGCCTCCATGAGGCATGGAACATCTATACAATAAGTGATTTAATACAGTGACCAGTGCGCTACGATATGCCTGGGGTTTATGAGGCCAGTGAGCACAGGTGACAAGACCCTAACAAGTCTGATACAAGGATAGAGAGAAGAGAGTCTAAGTTATTCCTAGTATAGAAAAGGTGTCTGGAGGGTGTGAAAACAACTAACCTTCAGTGACCTCAACGTATTCCTCTGACTCTCCCGTCTCTCCTTCAGGGACTGGTGGGAGTGGCTTTGAGTTGGGTGTACCCGGACTGGTCGCTGGCTCTGATCCTGCCGACTATAGAGATAGAAAATCAAGTCAACACAATACAAAACAATCCACGAAATTTTTTTCCTGCAAAACTACAAGCTTCAAGCTCCACAGTACGAAGTAATTTCATATTCTACTCTCACGCCCACTCACACAGTCACACCCTCTCAAAACACTCACCCACACACTCATCACAACGCACACACACGTACCAATCGTCTGTTTTTCTTTAGTTCGTTGACACTCTTCAGAGCCTCTGCCAACATCTTCTCATTCACTCCACACAGAGGAGGCATGTTCTTCTGACACCTCAGATGACAACTAACTCCACATACTACAATCAGACAAAAAATATATTAACGTTAGTGTGTTGTTCTGAGCTTAGGTGGTGGTTAAAATTCTCCATGAAAAATGAGAGTTCTCGCTATATGCTAAGAAAAAATAGAGATGTGGTAAAATCAGTTTAGTGGCAGCTAAAGATCCCAAGTGGTGGTTAAAGCTGACCAGTGTGGACATATCCATGTATACTTGCATTCGAAAGCCAGTTGGTTGGAACTCGCTCATATTCTATCCTAATCTATCCCCACACACTCTCACCTGTGCACTTGGCTCCCTGCCGGAATATTCCGTGCATCATTTGTCCGCACATGTCGCAGAAAGAGGGTCCAAGGAAATTGTGAACTTTAAACCGATGAGGCATGTCTATCTTGAACCTCTCTCTGAGAAACTGTGGACAATAGCAATGACCATTAGATTCCACTAGATGCATGTACGTATAATACAGGTTAAGGTTCCACAACAACAACTGTACCACAGGTTGCATGCTACCACACACACTCACATACTGGCTTCACCACTATCACATATGGAATAGTAAAGGGATATGAAAACCAGCAGACAGCATTTTAGGAGCAGTATAGTAAACCAATGCTATATTCTACCCATTTTCACAGGCTCTTCTTAAACCACAGTGTGTATTAGTAAGGTATTGAATGTACACTTAAAGGCTTGTGTAAACCTCTCCTCCTACACAACATGACCATGATATGTACGTAGTAACTCTAAAAACGAAGGCATAGTGATAGTATTGGTGAGAATGGACTCTATGAAGGACTACATATGTATGTAGTATAGGTAGTGAATCCCACTTAATGGATACATACATAGCAGACATCTCTATATTATAACGTGAAGATTTCAGCGTCCCAACTAACTACTGATCAACATATCCACAACCCGTCCAGGAGACTCCAAGTTGTCCATTATATAGAGGTTCCACTGTATTAATAACCCGTCCAGGGGGCTCCAAGTTGTCCATTATAGAGAGGTTTGTACCTTAGAATGAGTCTCAGTTCCAGTGGCTCCAGTACATTTGGCCAGGATTGAACCTAGACATTTCTTATGGGCCGCATAGTGACATACTGTGAGGAAGAGAGAAAGAGATGGGTTGAGAGAGAGGAAGAGATGATTTTTCTCTGTGAGGTAAAAATTCATGTGAAGTGGTATATACTGCAGTCACCATTGGACTACTCTGGTGAGCCTGGAATTTTTAGGCACAGTAAGCGCAGATGATGAGAACCTTGCAAGTCAGGTCTATTTTACGCGAGTACCGAAACATTTGACAAAAAGTTGTCTTTTATATCTCATTTTTGCCACAAATGACTCTTCTTAATCAGGCATATGAGGCATGAAAGGAGGTAGAATTTGAGAGTTAATTACACAATCTGTCAGGGGCGAGGCACAGAGTAATAGCAGAGCAATAACGTGAGCCAAGAACCAGGAGAGGAAGGACTAGGATGGAGGTAATTTGATGACACAAGAGAGAACCAAACGGACTCCTCCTCATTCCTTTCTCATTGATACTAGAACACGATACTAGTGGCATTCAATGGACCCAACATATGTCATTAATACTCTTGTCATTTCTCAGACTGCCATATTATTATCGTATCACTGGTAAACAAGATGTGCATGCAGCAGCTGTGCAAGTAATGATTATTTATAGCAGAGCCTCCGAACAAAGGACGATTTATACCTAGCCAGCACATTGTGCCTCTGAAAAGGGACAAATGAAGGCTAATTCTTTGCATAAAGAAAAAGAGTGAAAGAACAGTGTGTGATGGCTCACAAGTTGAGTGTGAGAACACTGAAGTTTGTTTAAAAATCTCACACACACACACAGTTTCAAATGAGTAGGTTTTTAATCGTATTTTAACTGTTTTGAATGATTATATTGTGTGTATAGACCTCATACATAATATGTACCTTGACACTGGTATCCTTGCTTTGTGAATCCCCTGTTGAGAGATGAGAAATAAAAATGCTAAAAAGTACTAAAAGTGAGAACAACCTTCATAATATAAAGCCAATTGCCTTAGCTATATACTAATGTAGTATGTATATTAAAGTGTATGTTCTATACTGACCAGAGGAACTCGTGGCAGAGGGAACAGTAAATAGCTCGTCTGAAGAAACGCTTCACGAACTGGTGGCCCTTGATGTCTTCGACCTTGGCCTGTTTGACGTGCATGGCTCCACGTCTTCCTCGCAGTGCTGTGGCATTCTTCGGCAGCGACTCTTTCCATTCTGGTGTCAAGACTGCTAGATCTTCCTGACCTAGAGGAGGAGGAGGTAGGGGAGGCAGAGTAGGAGGAGGAGGAGGAGGAGGAGGAGACAAAATAAAAGAAGGAGAAGGAGGAGTTGATGGAGTGAGAAAGAGAATAGCCTCTACGAGGCCATCTTTAACTGTGGTCACTATTCCAGCAAGATGTGCCTGTGCTTCGTAGGCCCAGTAAGCACAGATGACAGCACCGCCCATGAGTCAGGCATGAGAACAGAGAGGAGAAGTGGAGAACAATAATATACAAGATACCACCAGAGTGACATGTTAAGTGAAATGACAAGAGAAAATATGCACATAGCTATCCACTATTCTAGCAGCAATACATTTCAATACCAGTCAACAACAGGTATTATACTCACTAAGGCCAAATTCCCAAGCCACTATATGGTAATAGAACAATATCTACTAGCACAACTACTATTATTCCTATGGAGGAAGTAACAAGGCCAACAGTATAGCCTATTGACAGTAATAAAGACAAACACAATACATAGGTAATGCACATACATAGTATACGTGGTCACACCAGATATGCTATATATAGAATAAGGAATGTATGGGGTGGTATTATGAGGTCACATCAGATGTACTATATATAGAATAAGGAACGTATGGGGTGGTATTATGAGATAGCTGTTGTGGCTTGCCCACACTACCACTTTTGGCCGGGTAGCAGCATGTTTACCAGTCCCACGTGTGACAAGTTAGTTCTTACTGTGTAGAAGACATTGGCAGCTGTTTCAACCGCTAGCTTCCAGATCAATCACATGTTACATTGTTTTTATGCCAGATTTTTACCTATAGACTCTTATTAGAGAGATAGAGCTAAATTAATAGTGTGCATAATTATTATTATGTATGTACTGTTCTATAGATAGGTAGGTCATGTCTGGGATAAACCACCTTCAAGGGAGCCTTGTCCATAGCTACAAACGTACAGAGTGTATATTGTCTGAAGCCAATGTCATACGTTTGGAACACGTGTAATCTATTACACCTTATAGGAAGCTCAGCCATGTAGTGGTTTATAATACAGTCTGTGATGGAGAGCCTATGCAAGCCTTGTGCATACAAAATATGCACCGAGTCTGAAGCCAACGTCATACATTTGGAACACATGTAATGTATTACACCTTATAGGAAGCACAGCCATGGATATAGTACCTATATAGGTCTATGTATAATACAGTCTGGGATAATTACCACCTGGAAGGGGAGCCTCGTCCATACAAACGTACAGAGTGTACAACACAGAAACCATCCATCTTTGACGCTCGTTACCTTTTTTGTTGTGCCTAGAGACAGTGTTTGTTTTGGTGAACGGAGAGTTATGGTCAACACATTATGATCCCTAGCTAGCTGCATTTACACGCTTGCATGTATATACAGTGGAACCTCTCATTAATGAATACTACATACATTACCTCCACCAAGAAAGACATATTATGTAATAAATAGTTACATAATATATATAGCTCTATCTTTAAATATCTTTATGTACAGTGGAATCTCTCACTAATGAAGACTACATAATATAATGCATTTATAC
>JAODVQ020186994.1:0-14421 GCA_025400075.2 Phenganax stokvisi
TTCTGGTGAGAATTCTGGTGAAAGTTCTAGTGAAAGCTCTGGTGAAAGTTCTGGTGAAAGCTCAGAAGATGAGGAGAAGCATGATATTTTGTACAAAGAGGCAGACTCTAAATATATTGCAGATTGCGCTGGGAGGTGTTACGTTGATACATTTTCGCTTGAGTTTGCAGTTGAAACAATGAGTACACAGTATGTCAACAAAGTAATGGGCAAAAGAGCAAAGTTTCATATACTCCATGATACTGAACGAATATATGGAAAATTTATAAGTATGTCAACTTCTGTGGAATCACTAACATACTATATGCACTATTTTTCCAATCGTGTTTTTACGGTTCTCGAGAATAAACAACATCTCAAGGATTTTAGTATATCTATTTTTTATTGTGTAAGTGATTGTGCAATTTTCGAAAAAATTGGAAATACTCTTTTAAGTTGTCCAGCATTAGAACGACTTACAATTAAAATGCGATTCTCTGAAGATATATCTAATTTCAATGCGTTCATCAAGTCAGTTGAGAACTTAAATATAGCTACACTAGATCTCAACATGCTGAGTGGCATTGAAGATATGAAATTTGCTACACTAGCACCTGCCTTCATGAACAAAAGATATGTTAAAATTCAGTGCAAGGAAGTGGGACTGCTAGGTCTACAAGTAATGAAAAGAGTCTTTTTGGAGAGCAAAACTCTAAGTGGTGTTGAATTGGCAATGGACAAATACGGTGGAGAGGACAAGGAAATGTTTGAAATTGTTACTAAGTCATCTTTAATGTGGAGCATCATATTATCGTGTCTGACTGAGAAATTGTCTATTTCTGCTTCAGAAGTAGGCAGAGTGTTATTATCTGGGAATTTACATGAGATAGCCAACATATTTAGGCTAAATAAGTCTTTGGGTTCAAAGAAACACCTTCATGTTCATATACTTGGAGCCTGTCTCGAAGTATGCCAAGATGAGGGCCACGATCAATATTTTAAATCTGTTGGCTATTTTGATTGTTTCTGTCACCACAAGTCATTGATTAAAGTGAAGGACCAAATTGGATTAGGGGGACTGCGTAAATTAACTGAATGTCTTCAGAGCATTCAGGTTGAAAAGCTTAATCTCACTGCCCAAATAATTGGTAACGAAGGTGCTGTCTTGCTCGCAGAATGTAAAACTATATGTTTAAAAGAACTGATAGTAAGACAATGTGAAATTGGAAAAGATGGAATTCAATCACTTTTTGCTGGCCTGAGAAATAATAAATCACTTACAAAGCTTGATGCAGGTTTTAACGATTTTGGAGATTCTGGAGCAGTTGAAATTGCCAGATTCATAAATGAAACATCTTTACAAGTGTTAGATGTGTGTGAGTGTGGTATTGGAGAGGAGGGGATGGTGGCCATATCTACTGCTCTGAGAACAAACACTATTCTCCAAGATCTAAATATCTACAACAAGGAACAGCTAGTTACCCAGCGAGCTGAAGAAGAACTATCAATGATGTTGTTACAAAATAGAACTCTGTGTGAACTAAAAGTAAACCAATGTGAGAATGAGCTTATAAAATATTTAAATCCTTTTCAACCCTTCAGAATGTCTTTAAAATCAATGGAATACCTAAAAGAAAATTTCAGTGAAAGTGATATCTACCTCAGTTTCAAACAATCCCAAATTGCCAAACGTATTGAATTGGATGGCAAATCAGCTCTGGCTCAAGCTCTGAGTGATGGAGATATTGAAACTGCTGCTAATATACTACAGCTCAACCAGCCACCCAGAGGGAAGCGATTTCTGTATATCAACATGGATGATGGGAGCGTTTGGATGGCTAATTATCATACACCAAGGCTAAAAATTCATCAAAAGTCCACATTATTAAATTAAATTTTGGTTGAATTTTGCAATAGTAGTTGCGCACGCGCTTCGTGAAGTAGGCGTGGCTCGAAACGAGGCGAAATGGTGGAGCCAGCGCTAGGTTTACGAGTTATCCGGGGCCCTGACTGGGAATGGGAGGACCAAGATGGTGGTGAGGGCTACGTGGGGACGGTGGTAGAACTAGAGGAAGGTGGAGATGAAGTGATTGTACAGTGGGATATTGGACAGAGGTGTAGGTACCGCTGTGGCAGAGAACACAAGTTCGACCTCAGAGTTCTAGACTGCGGACCCACAGGTAGACATAACCTCTCCTAGGTAGTAGCTATTACCTAGTTAAATGCTTGTTTTCCCTGTGAAGGGGCTAAGTTCTGCAAGTATCCATGTCATGTGTGTCGAAAGGAAGTATGTGGAGTGGTATGGAGGTGTCTCCACTGTCCAGAGTACTATCTCTGTTCTCTCTGCTATCTGGCTAACTACCACTGCTCTTTCCATCGCTTCACCTGTCTCCTGGACAGACATGGCAAACAGTGGGTCATCTACGTACTCTCTTTGCTTCAAACTGCCGTAGCCAGAGACTGACATTGTACAGTGAAGCTCCACATTTAATATACACCCCTTTATAGTAGGCACCTCAATAATTGTATTTCTGTGTATCAACTTGCTCTGTTGATCAGTACATTTGTAACCCCTCCTAACCCTGTTATAATTTGCAATATTCCTGGCTCCAGTAGTGTGTCATACTAGTGAGGTACCAATGGAGTGTGTAAATGGTTCTAAAGAATAATAAAAATTCCTCCTGAATTCTTCAGGTATAGAGTATCGCCGCGGTTTGAGTCACGTCGTATCACAGTGAGAGGTTTGTTTCCTGGAGCTGAGGTTGTGAGGGGAGTAGACTGGAAATGGAATGATCAAGATGGTCTGTTAAAAACTTTGCTTGTATCCTCTATGGTGTGTCTTGAATAGGAGGAGAGGGGAATTTGGGGAAGGTGGAGAAACTGTCTGGAATGGAAACAGGGCCTAGTGGTGGATCTGAGGTTAGAAATCTCTACACGCGTTAATAGAAACTATAAATACCTACATGTATGTACATATGTATGCCTAGCACCAATGCACTAGGTTCCTGCTCCCTATGTGTATCACTGTGTGATTCACTCATTCTCCTTGCAGCGGAGTGTGGTCACTGTCCAGTGGGAGAGAGGGAAAAAGAACAAGTACAGAGCTGGACTCAGAGGAAAGGTATACTTCATACATCATATGAGGGTTCACATGTTGTATTGATTTCTATTGAAGGTTGATGTGAGGTGTATTAAACCTGGTAATGGTGGATATTATTACCCCGAACACCTACCAGTACTAGGTTTGTTAGTAGAACCTTACAAACTAATAGTTTAGAAATTCTCGATTGTTATTCTCACCAGGTCAAGAAGTGAAACAGACCATGCCAGATGATGACATTGTATCCGGAGATAGAGTAAAGTGTGAAGTGGACCCAGCTCTACTGGAGGACGCTGGAATGATTGAAAAGATTGGTCTAGTGAGTTAGAACCCTCTTTCATATCTCAAGTCAGTTTGCAAGGGTGGCCGATCCACTTCAGCTAAATGATAATGTAGATACATAGTTAAGTCTTTAGTGATATTAAGTTACTCCCTTAAATTGTAGTATCTGGAAAATAATGCTTAGCCCCTTTTATCTATATCTTTAATTGAGCCCCTGCAAAAGTACTGGTTGAATTTTTGACACTAGTGTGGCCCCCCATTTCACATAGTAAGTTCAATCTATAACTGAGTGGCTGAGAGTGTGACGCAATCTCTATCTCCTCAGATGTTAGATCATGTAGGTACAGTCAACAACATTCTCTCTAATGGTGAATTAATGGTTCGTTTCCCTGGGAACTCACTCATAAAAATCAACCCTTCCATTGCTAGAAAGGTGATGATGATAGTTCCACTATCGTATGTATTATGTACATTATACATGCTATGGTACTACTCACGTACTACATACAACTATAGTATGTTTTGTACTAGTATTTGCTATATTTTCAATATGTTATTAGTGGTGTATATGCAGGTTGATGTACCAGTGTTTGAGGCAGGAGATGTAGTGAGAATGATATCAGACATGGCTCAGGCCTACCAACTCCAACAGGGTCATGGAGAATGGAATGATGACATGGCCTTGGTATGAAATAATTTCTCTCTCTCTCTCTCATTACACTATAGATTATACTATTGATATGCACATGTAGTGTTGGCCTAATGCAGTCAGTTATTCACTGTTAGTTATAGGCAAGCAGCATGCGCAGTATAGAGCCCTGTGCAGTAAATAAGACTGTCAGATATGTGTTGAAGCCAAATGCCTAGCTTTCTTGACCTTTGCCCAAAGCCTAGAGCAACGATTACGTGCACTCATACAAGGCTACATATAAGCGATGCAGCAGTGTACAATGTTACTGATGGAGAGTTATCTGTTATTTTAAATGCTCGTATAATACGTCGTCATTCTTGAACAATTTGATCTCTCTCTCTCTCTCTCGTGGTATAGTGTTTAGATCAGGTAGGCAAGGTGATAAAGGCAGTTGGAGAAACAACTGTCACTGTCAAATTCTCCAGTCATCGCTGGGTTCTTAACCCTCGTTGCCTTCGTCACGCCCCCAATGAAGACCCTCCTACTGAAACAGACTGTGAGCATATGATATTGTATACAATTTATAGCTACAATATTCAACGGCTTTAATTCAGTTGTGTATGTAGTTAGTATAGTAGTGTTGTGCGTAATTGTAAATATGCCATTATGGAATTACTCAGTAATCAATGTATGATTATACAACATTTTTTGATCCTTTCGGTATTCTAAAAGTCCATGTTCATGTGCACCATACATATTTACAGTGGAACCCCGCTTAAAGGACGCCCCTCTATAGTGGACACCTCAATATGGCGTCCCAAATTACTACAGATCGATACATCTTAACCCCTCCATAATGGACACCCTGCTCAACGGACAAATACCCTGGCCCCAAGTTGTTCATTATAGAGAGGTTCCACTGTATATTAATATTATCTTTCTCTCCTGTAGTTGATGGAGGTATCTCTCTATTGAGAGGAGAAGGTCTTAGTCTGCTAATTGATTCCATTGGTCCTTGTATCCTAATACATGCAACGTCCAGAGGAGACATTAGTACTGTTAGAGCCTTCCTTGAAAAGTATCCTCACCAGGTATTGTACTATAAAGGCTATATTTAGTACAAGTGGAATGAAATTGCATTCTTTCACTGTATCCCATTGTTCTTGATTGGTTTGTTTAGTAACATTTCTAAATTTAGCACTTATAAACCGCTACACTTCCTTTAAATGAGGTTCCACTATATACACTTTCTTTAAGTAAACTCCAGGGGAACAACTTAAAATGTTGATATGAATATATAGGAACTTTTATAAAATAGATGTAGTATAGTGTATGCTTACGAATGGACTTTAGAGTTAAATCATTAAATCATACTAAAGGCTATTTCGCATATTAACGATGTTCACATTAATGAGGCTCCACTGTACATGCATCTCAATACTTTATGTTGTATACATCCCACAATGGTGTGGATTTGATGATAATTTGTAATGAGTGTAGTAAGCCTCGGGGTGTTTGAATTGTTTCTAGGCTCTCCCTCCTATTGTGTTAATGAGTGACTCTGAATTGGAAGGAGAGCATGGGAATGAATGAGGCTTTTGCAGTTGTTTATCTTAATGTTCTCAGGTGAACACATTGGAACAAGGGAAGACTGCAGTACATGTGGCGGTGGCAGAAACTAGACTTAATATTCTTGAACTCATCCTTAAATTTAACCCTGACCTATCAGTAATGGTTCGTATCAGTAAGATGCTACTATATAGTATATATATGAATTTTCTATGCCTCAGGATGATGATGGGGATACAGCCCTCCATGCTTGTGCTTTCTTGTAAGTATACATACATACAATGCCTATGTAGTTTTGCCTCCATTACTCTGTTATTTACTGCTACTGTGTATGTATGTATTTAGTAATGCTCTGGAAGCTACGTCGATGTTGTTAAAGGCTGGGGCTGATGTCAATGCAAGAAATGTGAAACGTGGAGTCACTCCAATCATGATTGCAGGGGCAGTGGGTAATATTGAACTAATGGAACTGATGGCTACTCATTCATCTGCCGACGTCGACATTCAGGTAATATCAATATATCTTAACCCCTCCAGAATGGACACCCTGCTATAACAGACAAATATCCTGGTCCCAACTTGTCCATTATAGAGAGGTTCCACTGTATAATGTTCTTATAATAGTATCTGATGATATTGACACAGGATGAGCAGGGTCAGACAGCACTACATCATGTCATATCCTCTCATAGAACACGTGCTATACCAATTTTAATATCAGTTGGTGCTAACCTAGACCTTCTCAACTCAAACCTCTTCAATCCATTAATGGAGGCTGTTATTCATGGCTCTCACCCGTAAGACATGAACTCCTTGTTAATACTATACACCAAGCCCCTGTAGCCATTTTAGGTTTAATTTTGTATGCGAGAACCAATCATAGACGAAGCATAAATCTTATTTAATTTAACATCTGATAAAGAGCACTCCAGTGTAGGACTACCTCTCTACAATGGACACACATTCTACCTCCTTGCTAATAGAAACTGTTATTTATTATTATTTTGGCTTCTGTCGTATCAGTATTGATTATGTGTAGCTATATAAACAGGAGTAAGTTAATATCATAGTATGTTCTAACAGGGGAGTGGAAGATATAGTTAGAAAGTGTCCTGAAATGGTACATTGGAAAAGACCCACTGATAGTATTACTCCTCTACAACTGGCCGGAGTGAGGAATCACCTGTTCATTGTCAGACACCTTGCTTTATGTGTAAGGAGTCAATTTAATTAATGCCACATAGCACAAAGTTTTGGAGTGATGATTTTTTACGTATATTTTGCTGTGTATTAATACTATGTACAAAAATCTTTATTCTGAGGTGAGGTCACAATACATGTGGATGCAAACTTTGAAATTTTAAATCCGAAATTTTATTCTAAAGGCATCTTTCGTATATGTACGGATTTACACAAACTAAATTCCCTGCTATGCACAAGTGCTAATTCTTTTTTCACATTTTACTAGTGAATTACTACTACCTTAATACAAAGTATTGTTATTGAAGGAAGTTTTTATAGCAGAATAGTGCTAAATTTAGAAATGTTAATAAAGATGGAATGAGAACTATAGGGTACAGTGAAAGAATGTGATTTTTTCACTTTTGTACACTTCCTTTAATGTACAGTAATGAGTTAAATGAAAATGTGTGCAGGGTTGTGATGTGAATGCAAAGAGTGATATCCAGCGAAATGCTCTCCATGCATCAATCATTGAGGGACACTCGGCAGTGGTGGAGCTACTCATTGGACTTGGTGTTGACATCAACGTGAGAGATAGCGAAGGAAACACAGCCCTACACATTGCATTTGTCAATAAGAACTCTCAACCTCTCTCTGATATGACTCCACAGATGAACAAGGTTATAATCTCCATTCAATGGGATTTTACACTACCGAGTATTGACTATACAATGTACACGAGAAAACATCATGTGATATACTAGCACACTAGTATAGAAACTGAAGGAAAGAATCAAAAACAATTCTATTATTATATGCATATCAATCTGCCTTTATATCTCAGTACACACAGAGAGCAGGAAAGGTAGGGCCCCTGGGTAATAACTGGCACAGAGTTTAAAGATCTGAAATACCATTCCTGAGGTTCCTCTAGGAGTGGCTAAACCTTTTTCAATTTGGCTGCTTCCTTCCCTCTGAATTTTGGCCATTATAGCTACTGCTCTCTAGTTTGTTCTTTCTGCATGGTGTTGGCTAACAAATTCCACTTATTACAGGAACCCTGAATCCTTTAAAAATATTCTGCTATACATTAATTTGTGTACCACATCTTCATCATGTTAGTGTGCACCGTTTTTCAAATCCCAATTTAGTTTTTCTCTTAATACAGATGTTGTGGCTTTATCTCAGGTAATGTGTGTATTATACATAATACAATAGGTTCGTGATGAGTTGGACAGACTGCCAATACAAGGCACTGTGCCTATCTATCTGATAGTGAGCTGTTTCTTAGTCCAAGAGGGAGGGGACCCTTCAGTGAGAAACAACAGTGGCCGGACTCCTGCTCAAATATGTCCCCGTGATAAGAGAGACATCCTCCTCAACTACATCAACAAGAGCAAGTTAGAACAGTGGTCACTTGAGGCCAACTGTAGTTTGAAGGTCTCACACAACTTGTGCAACTTTTTGTATTAATATAATAGGCCATACATTAAAGTGTGTCTGTTCTATCAATACAAACTGTTGTGTGAGACTTTTCATACTCAGCAAAGTTTGGTCATTACAATTGAATTACCTCTATGAGGCTATTAATGTGTTACCACTGCAGTCGAGGTGGGTTCCATGGAAGTCTAAGAGAAGACAAGGCTGCAACAATGCCTAATATTACTTCTACGGAGAATTCTTCTAGACCTGTATGTTTCATATTATGACAGTACACATAGAAGATATAGCCTTTAGTTATTATTTTACTCCATCAGATCAAGAGTTGTGGATCAGTAACTTCATCTCAAACTGATACTAGTAGTAGTTTTACTAATTCACAATCAGTGGAGAAACCGGCTAGAGGTGGAGCCAGGCCATGGGACAGTGGTGCTAGCCAACAGAGCACTAGTATAATGGAGGCTAGACATCAACCAGTTATGGGAACAGGAAGTCAAGCAGGAAGTAGCCACCGTGAGAAAGACAGACTGAAACTGCAATTAGAAACCGGAAAGAAAGAGGGAGAGAGTAAGAGCCCACCAAGCCTGAGTGCAGAAGAACTTAGAAAACGTAGAGAGGCTTATTTCACACAACAGTCATCAAAGCGAAAAGTTCAAAGTCTCCAATCCACCACTAAAACCACTTCTTTAACAGAAACTAGTCAGACTAGTCATAAAAAGAATCCAGTTAGTTCTAGAGAGACAGATGAAGTTGTACACACTCCACCACCCCCTACAAGGGTCCAGAAAAGACTTTGTGCCACTAATGAAAGAGAGGATAACTTACAATCACTGCCAGTGAAAATGACTCCTAAACAATATGACAGATTATCAACAGTTATCACTGAACCAAGGGAAAAAGACAAAAAAGGAGAAATGAAACTAAAAATGAGTGAAAATACGAAACAGGTTCAAACTGAAAACAGCAAGAAGGATGAGAAACAGAATATCAGTCACAGTGAAAGGTTAAAAGGTTCCTCATCAATCAGTCACAAAGACGGAGCCAACGTAACTGGTAAGCATACTGTTAGCTATACATATAGTTCCTAGTATAATAAATTATTGAGAGTGGGAATTACTTTGAATTTGTGGAACTCCTGAAATATCCACATTTGATTCCTTTTCTAAACATGAGATGCCCTTATTTTTCAGGTTCTTTATAATTGTATATTACCATGAGATATATAAGACATATGCTATTGTTGTCGTGTAAAAAATATTTATTTCCACAGTGTTGTGTTTTGTGTGTGAGAGTCCAGCAGATGCCAGTTTCACTCCCTGCGGACATAGAGTGGCCTGTAGAAACTGTGCTGAAAGAGCAAAACGGTGTCCAATTTGTAAAGTACGTGCAACAATATCTGAGCGTATTATTAAAAATTAACACAATATATTTCAGGATTTAGTGAATGGGACATTTGTGTCCTAAAATGTCTTGCAAAGGTATAATGATAGATACAAGTACTATCAGTTAACATACACTATGTTCAAAAATTGCCATGTACACAAGTTTTGACTCTCTTCTGTTATGTATGTGATAATAATAAATATATTTCATGCAATAATTTATGTATTTGTTATTTGTAAGTGTTTCTAAACTTTTACATCCGTGTTATGAATCGAAAGTAGCTACTCAGTGAAGCAAAGTTCTTTGTATGTATGTATTAAAAATCACGCAAGGATTCTGTATTATAATACATTATGTCATATCCTGTCCTTTTTGGTCAATGTAGCTACCATAATAATAAACATGTTTTTCTTTCTGTTAAAACCAGTAAAAAGAGGTTTAAACTTAAAGCGTCCCATTTTCTATTTCCAGTCACACCTTATATAACAGTATGCTGAGAATTGTTGACATAGCTATGTAACAATTCAGCATGCTGTTTATATAAGATTCTACCGGAGTAGCTTTTCGCAGAGTCACAGATCATGTTTCAATTGTTGGTTCTGTTCCTGGCCGTCCCAATAGGGGAAGTCTGGGGGAGTAACGGCACTCATTGTCCGACCTGGTTCTACTATAGCAGGAGATTGAGCGGCTGTAATTGTGGGTTTCATCTCCGATGCAATGCAAGCGGCCATGGTTCGATTGAGATGGATCAGGGATATTGTGCAACGTCTGCAGACGAGGAAATTGGTTACTACGTCGGGGGGTGTCCGTTTGTTCACATACAAAACACTACTAGTAGGATGTTCTTTGAAATCAATGAAGACCCCAAGAAACTGGAGAGTGACATTTGCGGCCCTTTCAACAGGAAAGGTTTGCTGTGTGGTGAGTGTATTGATGGACATGGCCCTGGAGTATACTCACACAATATGGCATGTGCCAAATGCTATTCTCAATACTATGCAATTCCACTCTACCTCTTTCTAGAACTCACTCCTATAACTTTGCTTTTTCTTGTTCTCATTTTCTTTCGAGTAAATCTTACCTCTGGTCCATTACTAGGGTATATTGTATTCTGTCAGAGTCTTGTTTCATTATCCGGGTCATATCCAGAGCTAGTTGACTACATTTTATCAGAAACACCACCAACTCTTCATGTACTGTTTCAAGTTTCTATTACTATGAGTCAGTTTTGGAGTATGCATTCGTTTTTTAAATCTTTAGTTCCTCCACTTTGTATCAGTGAGAATATGACAGGTGTTCAATTTCAATTACTAACATTAGTACCACTAGTTTATTCTGTTTTTCTTGTCATCATTACCTGTATTCTAATGGAACTACATGGGAGGAATTGTAGAATCATTACATTACTCTGGAAACCATTTGGTTTTATTCTCAATAAGATCAATATATCAGCATCCACTGGTGATGCTGTCATTCATGCTTTTGCATCTTTAATTCTTCTATCCTATCTAAACACATACTATGTAGCGATCAATGTGTCAACACATGAGGGTCTGCATACAATGAATGGAAGCAAGCCCAGCAGTGGAGTTGTGTATTTTGATCCAACAATCACATACCTCAGTCACGAGTATTTTATATACACCATCATTTCATTTATTCCATGTCTGTTTTTAACAGTATTTCCTTCCATTATTCTCATTGTATATCCAACAAGGTTTTACAGTAAATGTATTGCGAGATGTCTGAGTAATAGGAAAAGACTGGCTATCACGGCATTTGTGGAAGCTCTCCAATATTGCTTCAAGGATGGTTTGAGTGGAACAAGAGACTGCAGGTCACTTGCTGGTCTGATGGTAATTGGTCCCATACCCTACTCCATCCTTAACCATTCACTACGATACTTTGGTTTTGGTACAAATTTTGCAGGGGCAATAATTTTTTTTGCAACAGCCCTTGTCATATTGAGTATTAGGCCTTGTAAAAGATCCCTTGCTAACATTTCTATCAGTTTCCACCTTTTCCTACTCGGAATATTATGTCTTGCTCACCAAATATGGATCAGTGACCGCTATATCTCTACAGCAGCACTGGAACTGAATTTCATTTTCATTCCTCTTTTCCCCCATATTGTGTTGTTAACATGGATATGCTACGTTACATACAAACATTTAATAATCTTGTTCACCAACTCCCCTATCAATTATTTGTGGCTTAATGCCTCTTCTATGAGAGACTTTACTTATGGCCTGAAACAAATGTATTGCTCCAAGAACAGTGACTACCTTCCACTGTGAAGAGTGCTGTTATTGAACTTTTGTATGTAGACATTATAATATTGATGTATGCTGTATTATTGTTTATCAAGAATACAACTTCAAAATGAATGCGATTGAAGTGAGTATAACAATTGTGCTCAGCTATATAGTTTCATAGTATCTTACCATCATAATAATTATTGAATTTTTTCTGAGAAAAGATATAATTAAATATACGTGGCATCTAACAACATTTCATGATGGCGTGACTTGCTTTAGCATAGCAACTCACCTCCAAATTGGTCTGAGAACGTGGCTAATGAAATACATAGACACATAAACAGAGCAATGATTAACTATGCAACAAAGATTCATACAGAAGAAATCTAGTGTCCCCTGGCTGTCCCTGCACCCCTACCTGCCCATTGCTTTGACTGGCACACACTACTTGCACCCACTTCATGAACTACACACCCTAGTTTTACCCAGCTATAAGAGAAAGCTGAATAGACGTCTGTCACTTGTGTAACAAAGCCATGAAGCTGCTGAGAGTTCTTATTGCTCTTAGTCTAGTGGCCTTGTGGTCAATCTGTGATGCAGCTCTCATCGATGGTCAGTCTCACAGTATTAGTAATTATGTCATATTTTTGTGGTGTTTTAGAATTTGATAAGAAATGGGAGAGTGACGTAGAGGCAGGAGTCACCTCAGAAGAAGGGTCTAGAAGTGTTGAGAAGTCTGAACATGATACTACAGGTGTTGTTGAATTAGATGAAGATAAAGATGCTGAAAAGACAGACCCACGACTGAGGAGAAAGAAGCGCCAGGCATTTCTACCATACTATACGCCTTTCTTTGGTACAGGTACCAGAAGTAGGTCAAGGTAAACCAAAATCTTCATAACCTGTACATAAAGCTATCATCTTTATTATTACAGATATGCCTATCCATATGTCTTCCCCTACTATGCCTATCCCTACTACAACTATCCGTACATTCCCTATGGTCCATTCAACCCTCTGGGAGCAGTTCCTCAGATCCCTACTGGCCCCATCAACACACCCACTACCGCCACTGCAGGCTCTTGTGATTGTCGTGCAACGGACATTAACTGCCTGACAAACTGCTACTACAACCAATACCTGCGAAATTCTGGTTAAACACCTGGACAGCAGAAATATAACTTGAACTAAACATCATTTAATTCTGTGCATGAACTATTGGTTACAATGTATGATAAATATAATATTGTGTGTATCATTGTGAAAATGTAATCGAAAATAAAACACGCCCAGTCAGTTTATATAATATTATAGTTGTGTCTGGACCCACTGTCTGTTTCCATAGTAACACTGAATCACTTTTCAAACAAACACTTTTAGTGGTTTTAATATTTCACCCGCAATGTTGCGTATGATGTTGGCATACATCAAACTGATTCGTTTCAATGTGATATGGGAATTTATGATTTGACACCAGCTGTATATAGCTCTCATAACAATATGTTCATTTTTCCATGAAAGCTCTATATAGTATTTTTTTCTAAATAACCTGAATTTCATCACCTTGTCTTGCATATATACATAATATAATACATTTTGCAGTATAATTATTATCCTTATGGCTCTGCACAACTGCTTATTATTCTATCTCAAGATCTCTAGTACACTTCAACTTCACTGACCCAAGGGTGTAGGCCATTACTTGAACAAAGGAATTAGTTATCTTTTACAAGAGCAATTTTACATAAGCCTTTGTATATCTTCCCTGCCAGATGTTGTAGGCATGGCCAGACATTTAAAGCACAAGTATAGCTGGCTACACCTCAGTATCATACTTTCTCCACTAAGAGAATTGAATATACATCTTTAGAGATGGGCTTGATAAATTTCAGTTTCATTGCTATCTTCATTTTTAGTGCAACGAGTGCTCTTCCTGTACAAGGTAAGATGTTGGTTGTTTATCAAGTGTTTGCTCATACTGTGACTGATTAATCTCTTATAGAGCCAAATGTTCCAGACTCTAGGCAGCTACCATCCCAGCCTAATCTAGCTCCTTCACCACCTTCACCAAATGCTCAGATTCCTCCTTTTGAATCAAGTCCCAGAGGACTATCTAATAATCATGGTCTACCACCCAATGGGGGGCCATTTCCTTCCAGTTTGTTCTATAGTGATCGGCAATTGAGCCGGTCTTCTCTTCAAGCAGGATATCAATATCCACGTCCTCAAATACCATTGATCCCATCTCCTATGGTAGACCCATCATCATCCAACAGAAGAAGGTAAAACAACATAATTTCCCCCCGATACTTCAACACTTACATTACTTGTATTATTACAGTGGTATTGTCACTAACTTGTTCCACAACAAGAACTTGTATAGCTCACTTATCCTGAACACTGGACGCTTACCTCCCTACCCACCACGTCTCCATCCTCCCTATTATTTCGGCCTACTTCCATTCGGACCTCCCACACTCTTCAATCCCTACTACAGACCTCCAAGACTTTCTTATCCACCTGTGTTACCAAGGAATACTGATGGATCGCCATCTATCTCTAACAGATTCTGTATCTGTGACTCCGCCAGTAGTTGC